>ALYI01004605.1:0-10745 GCA_001969225.1 Ceriporiopsis andreanae CBS 279.92 | reverse complement strand
TGCGCAAGTGGCAGGTCCCCGCCCTCATTCTTCTCCTCCCGCTACTCCTACAAGTCGCTGTTGTCTTATTCCTAGTGGGCCTCGTGCAGCTGCTACAGGCTTCGCCCACTATCGTCCGTCCTCTCGAGATCCTCCTGGGCATCGCGGCCGGTGCTCTGGTAATCTTGATCGCCGTGCCGGTCTTCGATTCGTCCCTCCCCTACCGGTCCCCGATTGTCCCGCTTATTGTGATCATCCTGCTTTGGGTCATCAAATTACCTCGCTGGGTCGCCCAGTGTTTGATGTGGCTCTGTCGCCTCGTTCTTCAAGGAATGAACGTCACTCGTACGTTACGCACTGGCGCGACTCATAGCCTCACCATGAAGTCAATAAGGTCATCCGGGAAAGCCTGGGCCTTCGTGACAGGAGCCATACGTGACTGGATAGTCGTTGCGCTGCCGGATGTTCAGACCTTCTGGGAGTATCGGGAGATATCCGCCGCTGAAAAGAATATTGGCAAAGAGTCTAGCGAGGCTCGCTGGACGACTAACGTCGAACCTGCGAAGAAAAGGGCTCAGCAGCGGAAGGCCGCGAGGATGGAAGCTGAGACGAAGCTGGCGCAGGCGAGAGAACATGCAGCGGAGGAGGTGGTCAAAGCTAGGGCAGCGTTCATGCAAACACATTATACGCTTTTGGGGCACGTGGATCAGCTTGTTCGGCGTTGGAGGGCAACACGGCCCTCAGCCTCGGATGCGCACTGGGACCAACCAACCTCCGGAGTACATCTGACATCACATCAGGAGCAGTCCCTGAACGATATTCGACAGCACGCGATCGCAATGGCACGGTCTCCGTTTTCACGCCCGGCGTCAGCGCGTGCCGTGGCCATAGCTGACTCTCACGTTGTGGAGGCAGGCATCGCCGTAGGCAATACTTGGAAAGCAACCACTAATGCGCACCGAGCTAGGGACGCCGATGCCGCGGCCGCATATGAGTTGGACCTGATCCGGAACGCAGACAAGTTCAGGGAAGCGAAGTGGAACGAGCTAGACTGTGCTTTGCTTGTGGATAGCATGGTCACCATGGACCTGCTTTCCTTCGACAAGGCAAAAATGGCCTTCCAGCGATTTGAGGGCCCCATTCGAATGGCGACGGCTCTCAGAGCAGTGATCAAGGTATTCGAAACCCAGTGCGTGGAGGACATCCTGCGGTTCCCCGATGATACCCTCGCTACCGGCACCCTCGCTACCGGCACCCTCCCCATCGGCGAACCAAAGCTTTATAATCTGGTAGAAACACGCATGTCGTCACGACATGATCTTCTGTTGCTCGCTGCCTTGCCCTCACCGGAGGAATGGGACGGCAGAGTCAATGTTGCGGAACTCCGTGTTTATCAGCGAGTGCTCGTGTTAGTACACCATCTACATATGCGGAGGCGGCAATTCCTACCCCCTGGGATTCTCAAAGACTTCCGGAGCACGCTGTGGAGGGCTCGCCTTTGTCAGGGAGATCTCAACATCACAAGCGCGGAAGCCTCAGTGGTGACCACATTGCTTTTCCATCATCGGGAAGATCTTAGGCTGGACCTCGACGAAAAAGGTGAGTCATAAATAATCTGTCTTTGGTTGGCCTCTTATATTGTTTGCACTGGAATGCTGCTAGCGACGAAACAAGCATGTGACTGGGCTTCGCAGTGCTTTAGAGCAGCGAGTGCCATGCGGCCCACTTCACTTCGCGCCTCAGACACCGGCACTGATACTGTAGACCCTGACCTCGTCGTACCTGAAGTAGTCCTTGCAACTGCCACCATTGCGCTCATTGCGCTCGCGAAGAATTGTTGGCAACACAGTGCTCCAGGCCTTTTCGTACAGGCCCTAGCGAGGTTCATCAGGCGGTGGCAAGCGGAGATTGTCGCAGCCGCGACGCTGAAAGACCCCGAGCGCCCAACTCACTTAAATCTCCTCGTCACCAAAGCCGCGCTACGCAGCATACGCTTCGGTTTACTCCAGCTAGAACCTTACCTCCAGGGTGGCCTGTCAAATCGTGCTGTTCTGCAAGTTCTCGTCCAGGTGCATCTCATACATAAGGCGAGGTTTTTTAAAGTACCATCCGAGCCGCTGTCGGCCCTAGACTCCCATGACTTCAAGCAGTTGTGGCAAGCTCGATGCGGACACGGGGATATCAATATCATGGACGCGGAAAACTCCGTCATCGCTCTGCTGCTTTTCCAAGCTCTTGAATACGATGTCGTCCCCCAGGAGCTCCTAATCAGGAAGAATTGTAAGTCTTCAGATATTCATTGTCGTTGAGGGCTCGATTCACATTGTATGACTCTTTCAGGCGAACAGGCGTGCAAATGGGCCCTGGAATGCTTATCTCAGACGGAAAGCCCAGCCAAGATCATCGATACGCTTGCCGTAGAAGTGGTGCTCGCCACAGTCGCCGTTGCTCTTGTCGCACTCAGGAAGCAATGGGAGCACCGTTCGAGCAATGATTCGAACATGCTCATGGAGCTCGTGCAGTCACTTGTCACCTTTTTTGGAGCATGGGATGCTAGGATTGCGGATGCCGCACGCCTCACGCACGTAGACTCGCAGCAGACAGGCTCGCGGACCGAACCACCTCTCCTGGTCACGATGGATGCGCTATGCAGCATGCATGCCAGTCTGACCAGCGTAATTGACCGGCATTCCCAGTTAGGGGCGCCTGAGTCAGATATCCGTCCAACACTGCGGTTGCTGCATCGTCTACACAAGAAGAGTTATCTCGAGCCTGACGTGGGCGTCGATGTGGGGCAAGCCGACGAGGAACTAACTACTAGGGCACGCGAGATGGCAAAAATCCATAGGGAACGGGCTGATGAGGTGCGCGCGCAGTGTCGTGAATTCGTACGCGCGCTTGCCCAAAAGCAGGCTTGGCTATTACACTGCCCGGACTGCCCTGGGCACCCTCTGGGTACTGTTCCACCATCGGGATGAACTTGTGCCCTCCGCCTGAATCGTGAGGTAAGATATTCCTTCATCATACGCACGAGTCACCCTTCACCGCCGTCTACCTTACAGATTATGGTCTCGTGGCCTGTAAATATGCCCTCCTCGCTCTCACATTCAAGTCAGCCGTCTGTAGAGGTGGTCGCACGCTCCTGGACACAGTACACTTAATCTCTAATGTCATAGCGCTCGTTACCGCAGCACAGACTTGTATATTCGTCGTCGAACACACTATGTATGCGGGCGCTGCCAATCCGGAGAAGCTCGCTGCGACAAACGCGGGTCATATGCTCCATCCCGATTTATTCTGTCGCAGATCCGGACAAAAGAAGATGAGCTTCACAACATCGAAAGCACAAAATTAGTTATACTTACCATTGCTCGGCTCGTTGCTATGGTTCCTTGAGGGAAACGACAGTGGGGGCGATACAACCAGCTCATCACTTCTCAGTGCGCGAATAATCCGGTCGCACTGAGTGACGGAGATTGATACCTAAATCCTACAAGCGTCCGAACCTCTCTAGTGACGTCCTGTAGTGTCAGCATCAGGGGCGATAAGTTGCTGGCTCCCCTGTTTTCATTGAGCAGAGGTTCGAGCTGAGCACGTCCTACAAGGGCTGCGATAATAGTCGAAGTGCGTCCATCGTGATGCAACACAAAACCATCCGTGGAAGTACGAGATATGCCGTTGACGAGGTAGACGAAGCCGAACGCGGGCCGTGCGCAAGGGCGGGTTGAAGCCCTGAAAGACGGTGTTCGTACGTGTGACTGGCGAGTACACAAGACGTGAGGACAGGAACATGAATGGGCGTACACAATGCGATCCCCTAATTAAATGGGCGGATCGAGCTTGGTCAACCACTTGTTCTCCCCAGCCGACAGTACTTTGTTGTTCCTCCAATTCAACTTGCATCTCCGAGAGTCGCCGGCACAGACGCGCCAGCATCGATGCTTATTGCCCAGGGTTCGGCGCGGTACACGGCCTATCGGAGCGTAAAATCAGTCCCAAGCTTTGTCAAGAATAACCAATACAAGACTCACAGAGACCACACAGCCGGAAAGAGCCACGCTGAGTTCGCCTTCCTAGCACGGCCGCCTGGATGACCGCAATGTTTGGCAGGCTATGCAGACGCAGTGTGAATTGAACACAGCGCGGCCCGTGCTCGCACGTTATGGGTCCATTCTACCGCGGCCGTGAGCCAAAATACTGGTGTAAGTGAATGTCGCGAGAACAGCGTACGACGGAGCCCCTCGTTGACGTCCCTGGGCGTGAAAATCGACATGGAGAATCCAGGTGGGGGTCGCCATCCGGTCCAAGGGGTGTGCAGGTTCCGTCACGGTGTCGCAGCTAGCCTAGCGGGCACAATGGACTCCTGAAGTGTATTATTGCAGTGTGGACCACGCACCGAAGCCACATTGTGTAATTTCTGCACCAATTCACCGTTTTCTCCCTTCCAAATGGTCTCCGCGGTCCCAGACATTCTCTGTTCGAAATCTCTCCACTACTAGCTCCCGTCTTCATCTCCCCTCTGCAGCTCCTTTGAAATGAACAGGTTTTAGTGTCGTTGTTTGCACCCGTAGGAGAGAAGCGTTCATCGACGGCCATTAGGCAAGAGCCCGCGGCGCAACAGTGCGTCGCAGGGGCGTATGGACGTCGGGAGGGAAGTGATGACTTTGAACGTTATCTTCGACTCGACGCGTCGGACGCGTGTCGTTGTACGTCGTGCATATATCTTGGCTTGGGCGTGAAGCGCTCGGCACATCAAGAGCCTTCAAGAGGACAAACTTCAACATTGGACGCGTACCCCCGTGGAAGGACGCGCGCGGGTCTGCTCATTAGAGGAAAAGCCTTGAGATGTTCCGTAATGTTATGGTTCTGTTCGCTGAAGGTCGCTGGCTGTCCAGGCGGTGGATGTCAATGGCACTCGCGGGATCGAGGACGAGGAAGTCGTAGGTCGCAAGCGGCTGAGCCACACGCGTCGTGGTCGGTCGATCAAGCTGCAGCATAGCGAGTGTGACATGCGATGGGGGCGAGCCGGCGCAGAACCGTGGTGCTGGGTTTGGAGGTGGATGTTGTCGAGCATGTATCGGGGTCCTCGATAGTCACCGACGCGCCTTATGAGCGGGGTCCGGCTTGGCGCAGCCCTCCTTCATCGTCAACGCCGATGTGCACCATACGCAAAGCTCAATCCCCAGTCGGACGCGATGATCAATGAGGCCAGAGGACGACAGTCCACATTTATCCGCGGGTAACACGCTCAGGACGATCTTGGCGCGTGCTGGGCCCGCGGAGTCGCGAGGTTCGTCCGTTCCTCTAAATCTATAGTTTCGCCCTCTGACGATGGCGGGCTCCTGCGACAGAACGAGGTTGTCGATCGTCGCCCCGCTCCGCCAATCGAAGACGACTGCCACGCTAGCGTGGCATCCACGAGGCCGGTGCGCGCTGTTAACCCTGTCCCGATGCCTGCGTACTGACTTTCCTCCCCAGAGGCGGCTGTCCGACATGTTGCAAGGTGCAACAGGGACTCACGATAGCTGACGCCGTAGGCTCCGAAAGCGAGAAGGGGCGGATGTATCGTGAGTACCCGCTCTATTTCGGCCGGTTATGAGGCCCATCGTCTGTGTAGCAGCGCCCACTGCATCCACAATACCTGCAAAACGAACCTGCTGAATTTACACCCAGCGCTCAGGAAGATGGTCCATGGCAGTCCATGGCGGTCGAGCGTGCGCGCTTGACACCTAGCTATCCTGCGCCTATCCTGCGCCTATCCTGCGCCGACCTTGGTGCAGCATCGCGCATGCATGCCCCAAGTCCTCCCTCAAGACTCGCACGCGACATCATGCGCACATTGTACGCAGTGCGCTCGAGAGCAGTGATAGCTTTTCCGCACCCCACTTTCATCTTCTGAACGACGCGCTGGCCAGCCAAAAGCAGCGAGGTGAACTGGGTAAGCGACGGCCATGGAAGAAGAGAGGCGCGACTAGCAGCATACACACATAGGACAATGCAAATTCGGGCGCGGAGCGACGAGCTTCGGACCTGCTTATATGCGGTCTAGGAGATTACTGGAGCAATCAAGCAGCGGTCTACCAGCAGGACGTCCTAGGCAAGATTCTATCAAGCCTGCTTCTTAACAACCAATTGTAACATTATTTTGAATACATCGACCTCAGTATACCATACATCGAAGACTGTTTCTATCGACTGGATGGGCTAGCGTATGCTCCGATACAAATCGCGGCCATGACATCCCTTTGTGATGTGGCTAATGTGGTGTCGATACCGTCGACATATACACCAATGACTATCGAGCCCTAAGAGAGATCAGCAAGCGAATATCAGTGAATCTGGGCGCAAACTGACTGAAATTCCAGTTATTCGCGATGCTACTCAAGAAATGGACTCTCAAGCACCGGATAGTGGCGTGACGGCTTCGAAGAAGTAACGTGTTCCTTCCCATGAGTTGCAGAACGTCAGCCTCGCCCGCTCTTTTGAGAGACTAGGTATGACGAGAACGGTCAAGGACGTCTGGAATCCTGCCATAGGAACGATAATGCACACTGAGAAGAGTCCGTGGCATCCGTCCTTCGATCCTGAGCGTACATCTCGCGAGGCGGATGCGCGTTCTAGAATGATGAGCTGGCTCTATTCCACGAGTGTCGGAATACGTCACAACACTCTGTGCGAAGGGATACGGGCCATAAGCTGAGATCTACCGCGGGACGGGGGAAGAAACTCACACCCAATTGTCGATACGTCTTCGTCTTGTCCACCTCGATCCTGGAGAACGTGCCCGCCGAAGGCCGACTGGTCGCCCCGGCGCTGTCGACCATATATCGAGCTTACGTCTACCTTGAGGGCACGGCCCATGGGGCAGGCGGCAAAGTAGATCGGAACGCGCCCCAAGCACTCGGCTATAGTGACGACGCGCTCGGGCGAGACCAAGATCGACGTGTACGCGCTCAGTGTTATCCCGTACAGAAGTATAGAGCAGCTGAAACGATGCTTCAGACGATGACCGATGGAAAAGATGAGAACGCACTGCAAGAAGGCTCTCGGCTGCTTTACTGACTTGCTACCTTTCGTGACCACACGCTCAGGCGTGCACTGGGGAGCGAGGGGTTCACTGAAAGGGGCATCCTGGAGCACTAGACACGGTCAAATACCGCTCTCATGTCGAGAAACACGGTAAATCCTGGTAGCATACACCCTATGCGTGTCGGGCTGGTGTCTTCGAATTGCGTCCTCGGCCTTTGTACCGATCGCGGACTTGGTGTCAGCGATGATATTTCTAAGCTCTGTATCAAGGGATGAACAAATCTGACTGGAATTGTTCAGCAAGCGACTCACGGGTACCACTGTCCCGTCGCGAAAACGGCCGGTTCCCGCTGCTTGAAAAAATATATTCCGTGTCAAAACCGGGAGCTCCGTACGGCCTCCATATCCTCGGAGTTGCCTTCATATGCGCTCATCGGCACTGGACGTCTTTCGGTTATGCTAGACTCTGGGGAGCCAAGCCCGAGTCTGCGCGTACTGGAGGACCTGCCGCCGTAGAAATGACATGTTTCGCGCGGCCATCGATTGAGGGTTGGTACCCTACCGGTCTCCAAGATTCTACTGTACGCCAGCACCTGCATAAATATACCAACTGAGCCGATGATGTCCATTCTTGTTCGTGGACGCGTACCTCCACTGTGCCAGGGCATGCAATGCCCTGTTCGTTCGAAGCATGTCTTGTATCAACCCGTCTGACTACGTTTTCAATCGCTGAGAGCTACTGGGTGTGACAGCCGATGGTAGCAGGAAGATTGAAGGCGGGTCCGCGGGAGGAGGTCGCGGTTGACATCGGGGTCCTGCATGCCGGGGTCCTCGGCAGCTCGCGATTCGGTTGGCGCCGGGCGCTCTCCACCAAACCACCTTCCTCGTCGACACCGATGTCTACCACATACTCTCAGCTCCACCCCCAATTTTCCTAGACGGCAGGTCGCGTGCAGCACGCGGAGGTCCGTTCCTTGGCTCTGACGACGATGCTCACATGCGATGAAATGGGGCCCTTCCCGCGGAACGGCGATGCTCCACTCAAGGGCTCGTTCGTTGTTCATCGAAATGAGGGCTGCGTGCTCCGGTGCGTCTCTTCCGTATCTGACTGCATACAATACTTCCTAATTCATGCGTACCCAGCTAGAAGGCCATGTCATACAACTCGCCGAACGTCAGGCAAGGCTCCAACGCTTGCCGTCTGCTTCTCCGTGCTCGTTTGGACCACTTCCGGATCGAGCACCTCGCACCTCTCGCATCCCTCGGCCCGCAGATATACGACTTCACTGTGGTGCAGTGTCGCTCGCCGTCATGTAAAGTGCGACGGGGTGGTGGCATGAGCCAGTGTGTAGTCTCGGCGCGCGTGAAGTATGGGTTAGGACGGTACAGGTGTGGATAGTCGGGGTCAGGAGCAAGCGAGAGGAATGCACTGTCGAGAGAGGAACCTGTGGGACCGATAGCGGGGTCGAGCATGGACGAGGAGTCGACGACACGCCGAGCTGCCTTTGACCGGCCAGTTTTACGGCTTCGTAACGTGTCGAGGCTTCAGATGGACACTCCGCTCTCGTGCTCTTCGCCGTCGCAATCCCGTTTTGGAAGTTCTTCGCGCCCAACCCGTCGTCGCAGGCCTCCCCCACGCAATTCATCATCTTGACCCATCCTTCTCAGTCTCTGCCCTCATGCGTGAGCGGCCTTCGACGTCCACCTATCCATGGACGCACAATAACCACGCGTGATATAGTGAGAGTGTGACGTCGTCAATAAGGGCATGGTTATCTAAAGGAAGGTAGAACCTAGGGTACGTCAAAATTTGCTTATGGTCCTTCTCGTTCTGATCTTTATTTTGCACTTCAGCTCTCTGGCAAACGGCCTCTCATACACCGTTCTCCTCGAGTCGGCCGCCGCCCACGAATGCCTCGGAGCGCGCGCAGAGCAACACCGCTGCGACAGCCGACTTTTCATGTCAAACATATACGCTGCCCTGGATCGAATATCCCTGGCTGCCATCCTGCGTTTTCGGTAGAGGCCGCAGCCCCCGGTCAAGCGCGATGACGCCCTCGATCCCGAAACGTACTATACTTCTCGCGAGGAGACGAACTTGCTAGTGAACCACAAGCCTTCAAAACCTGTTGGAAACGGCGCTCTCGCCCAGAACACGATATCCAAGGCGCGGGCATACGCAAACGTAGATCAGAGGTCGGCTAGGTCTAGTCAGCAGGTGTGTCTTACCATGTTCCTTGCTTCGCGATGTTTTAACATGTTCTGCACAGATATGCGCCTTGTAACCAGTCATGATCGTGCCTTGTTGGGATCATCTCCATGCAGACTTCGAATCCAGCCGCCTCGACTAACTCGCTAGCTATCTGCACGCTGCATCCTCGATGGTCCTCAAGTCTGACGTTGTCATCTCCGACGATGGCTCGCGTGTTCAATGACATCGCGTAGGGCGGTTACTACGCGTACACAGGGTCGCCCGCTCGCATTCGCCCGCAAGGCTTGTTGCATTACATCTTCGACGCGCACTTCGATGCGTCGGATCGCATTAGCACGCACGAGGAATCCGCGAGTCACGAAGAAAGATGTGTATGCTTGGCGTCGTGCCGTAGGGCTGAGCTACTACAAAAATGACCGGTTTCCGAGGCGGAGACAGGTGCTTCGAGATTGCGTCGCTAAAATACATTGGACTAAACACGCCTGTCTTCAAACTCTCATGTATCGTGTAAGCGCCGGTACATCGACCTTCGATGGGTATGTCAGCATCGCCATTTTCTACTGCATCTATTTGGCTGAACAGTGTTTGTAGGCCGTGACGTCCAGAACATAGGCGGATCGTCCAGGCGCTATGGCGAATATTTAGATTACACCTATGCTTTGAATTTATTCAGGTCTTAAAGCATCAGTCCGCGGCCGTCGACTTCACACGCATGCAATAGTCTTGTATTCTAGCCTCGTAGAGGCTAGAACAGCTATCTATAAGTATGCACTTGCAATTCTCGGAATACGTCGAGAGGCGGAATAGCGAAATGTGCGTAAGGCCTGAGGCTGTTTTGGCGGCACAGTCATCGCATGCCTACATTACAGACTCGGCTGCAGTTAATACATCAAAAACCCGCAGGGTCTGATATGTGGCAGTCGTGATTCTCGTCGATGATGTTCGTACTACTCTACATTATATGGGCGATATAGTGTGCAAAAAATGGATTCTGCTTACCACGAACTTTTCCGCAACATGTTCCGCCAATGTACAGGTTTTCCATGTATGTTCAGAAACCGAAGCTTGACGACATAGATATTTTGCGGGATAGACACGTTCATATGCGACATGTCGCTTGCAAATCGCATGCAAACCTGTGCCCGCATGTTGATTCGTGACATGTGGGACATGTGGTGACAGTTAGGTACAAGACTCCGCTTCAAGCAAGAGGTCTGTGGGCATCTATGTGAGCTTTAACTCAGTCAAATTCGGAGCTTCACCATAGAAAACTGACCTCTATAGCCCACAGAATGTACCTCTGCTAGAACATAGAAGTCCGAGGTGAGAGCGTACTTCAGCCCAACATACTGCTCACCACATATTTGCAAAAACATGTTCCCGAGAACATGTTATGGTAAACATGTTGCCGAGAACATGTTACGGTAATCATGTTCCCAGGACCCAAAGACATGCTCATGCTTGACATGTTGCGACACATGTCCTCATTTCCACATACTTGCGGGTGTGGGCCAATACTGGCAGG
>ALYI01004604.1:0-16566 GCA_001969225.1 Ceriporiopsis andreanae CBS 279.92 | reverse complement strand
CCGCCCCGGCCGCACGGCCTCTCGGCCGTCCTGTTTTCGTCCCCCGGCGGCGCGTCCCGGGTTAGCGGCTGCCGCCGATCTGCGCTGCCTAGAATAACACGCACCTCGTCGGTCTCCTTGAACTCAAAGTACGTGACCGCTGCGGAGTATGTTAGGCGGCGCTTAGCTCGCGCGAGAACGGGGCGGGGACGCATGGACGCACCATTCAGCTTGCGGAGGTTCTGTCGCCATATGACATGCTCTGATGGTATGGGCTTGTCCACGTACTGACTCTCTGGATCCAAGGCACCGTCAGGCTTCGGAGGCTATATCTAATCTGATTGGCTCGCCTTTGAAATCACCAACGACCGTCGCACAAAGCGTGGGGTTGAACGCCGCGTTGACGATCGCGTTCGGCCTGCGCAAACAATAATGAGAAGATGAGACCACCAAGAGGCTCGCACGTACTTCACGCCCTTCCAGAGGTACGTCGGCTCGAAGAACTTGATCGAATACGTCCCGACGCTCCTGACAGTACCTGCCAAGCGTCCATGTCAAACACGATTCTGCCGCGCATCGTGAAACGCCATACCGATCGTCATGGTCTCTACATGACCCGTCTCGTTCTTTGCGTGCACCGACAGATCGTCGGTGTTGCGCACAGCGTTGCGCGTCCACTGCTGTGGTCTGCCGCCCGCCTCGGGCTCCCCGAGCTCGACGGATTCGCCCTTCTGCTTCTCCCGCTCAGCGCGCGCGGATTCCAGGGACGAGGCACGACGTACCTTGACCTCGATCCAATTCGACGTCGGGACAAGGTTCTGTGGGCACAGGCGCGTCTGGCCAAAGCCGATTCGGTCGCTATAGACGATGGTGGCGGAGCCGACTTGTGGCGGAATGAATGTCAGAGCGTGGTGGGAGAAGAATCCGGCAGTACTCACAGCCTTTCCGCGCGTGGATGACTTTCCTGCGGTTGGTGATGACAAGACGGACGGAAGAAAGAGGGCCACATCCACACACCATGCGATGAGATTTTGATTCTCGTCGAGCCTCGCGTCCTCACCAGGAGGCACGAAGTACAGGATAATAGTGTGTGCCTGTCGTCGCCATAGGAGTCAACTCGGCGCGTCTGAGAGAAGGAATATCGCTACTCACCTTCGTAGTGTTGTGCCAGTTGAATACAAGAGCTTTCTCTACGGAGCTAAGCGGAGGAATCGGGGGCGCTTGAATGATAGTCATGGTCAAGGTTGGGCGGTGGTTCAGTGGTAGGGGGAGGTGTAGATGGAGGTATAAGTGAGAGCGAGGTTGGAGAGTCAAGTTCAACTTTGCTTCCCAATAAGTTCAAGGCTTGAAGTGGGTAGAGGAACACGCGAAGCGATCGGGAGGTCGTCGAAGTGTCTCGATCACGACACGCTCTCCATCTGGTTTATATCCTGCCGGGGATTAAAACGACGGTCACGGCACCATCAAGTACCCATGGTACTGGCTGCAATAACATCTAAAGCGAAAAAAGGGGTATATATGCTTACGCTAATAGTCAATACAACTTGATCAGACTACTGATACTCCTTACGACGCATCCTCCTTGCTCAAGCTCCTGAAGAACTCCGCGTACGCATGTTCAATATCGAACAGCAGCTAAAACCACATTCACACATGAGAACATCCCGTGTCAACAGACGGTCTACACGTACCTGTCTTGACTGCTCCTCCGAGATCTCTTCTGACGCTTTCATCGCATTCAACGTGATAAGCCTGCATTCGTCAGCAAGCGGCGACTGTATGACGACGGGCAAGCTTACCAGCCGACCATCTTGCTCCTACCCTCCCAGTCCTTACTTCCTTTGAAGCGTGCATAGCCGGTCACGAGCTCCTGCAAGATAGGGTGCAGCTGGTCCTTCGCGCGCATGCGCAGCTTCAGCGCGTCCATGAATGTGATAAAGCTCTGCAAACAAACTATGAGTATTGTCAGTCTTACCAGATGTAATTGTAACGTACCTGCGTTGTTTCTGCCACCCATTTGCCTGTCTCAGGCCCAGCCTCGCTGGAGTGCTCTACTGTTGCGGGCACGCCGACCTTCAGGCGGTGAAGTGCAGCTGGATGGTCCATCTACAGAGCAGGCGTTTGTAAGCGTGGAATCTATCAAGCGTCGAGTACGGGCACCGACCCGATATCGCGCCATGAACTCCTCAATCGACGGTACATCGTCACCAACAAGCTTCAGCATGGTCTTGTACTGTGATAGCAACCGGGTGCACGCGGGCGAGTACCTCTTAACGCGCACTGCTCAGCATTCATTCTACACATCTCGCGCGAGAGACAGCGGGGAACACGTACTCGGCGGCGGTGACAGAGTCGCGGACATACGCGCGCTCGAGATAGTCGAGCGACACGATGATGCCGAAGAGTGTCGCGAGGAGGCTGTACTTCTCGCGTTCCGCGTTGGTGGTGTAGAGGCGTGCCTCCTCGTCGAGATTGAGGTGGGTGGTCATGGTCATTGCTAGGAGGAAAGAGTGGCCATGAGCGTGAGGAGAGAAGAGAGGCGCAGTCGCCGTCGGCGGCGATCAAGAATCTAATCTAATCTAATCTCTTGATCTTATCCTAATCAACACGCTTGGGAACGACGGCGACCGCTTGCCTCTTGTCTTCCACCACCATCAACATGGACAAGGTCGGGCGGAAACACAATGCCGCAGGGGCATAGAACCCATGTGCAGAAGCTCAAGTCACGGCTGCCGCGGCTCGTCTCGCGAGTTTGTCGCCTCTGATCCCGCCGCTTCTTACAACTTCGTGGCGTGAGACCCAGCGAGAGACCTCTCGAAGTTGAAATCGTCGGGCGTACGAGCATCATGCAACAACGATCAAAAACTCCAGACGGATCCTGTGTCGCGGCTTCTAGCGTGCATAGCACCGCCAAGCGCGTGTGAGTTCCCATGTCTCAGTAGTTCGTACTGCTAACGATTGCGCCCGCAGACTTGTCGTCCGACGCTCTCCATACTCGGACCGGAGATCTCTGAGAACGTGTTCGATCTCTCCCACCAACTGTGATTGCATATTCTCGCAAAATACTCGGGATGTGCTCGTGGGACGAGTTTCGGTCAGCATCAACATCTTGGTCGTGTCCGCTGATAGGAAAGCAGTGCGCGGTGTCGGAGACGCGGCCACGGCTGGCCACGGCGGCGAGACGGATGACGACAGGAGCTTGCTTCGCGTCGAGGCGTGTATTATCTTGTCTAGGACGCGGCTGCTGGCGGGCGTTGTGATTTCCGGTGGCGGGTGTTGCGCAGCCCGCGCGAGTCAATGCGACTGGTGCGTCACCGAGGGCGTGGCGAGGTTGATCGCAATGTTTTCCGCCTGGCGACGACACCGAGCACATAGGATCTCGATGGGTCTTTCTGATGAGAATGTTTTCTTCGCGGCCTAAACCACTTCCGGCGATCTTGTTCAGTCTTGCGCAAGGTGTGCGACCTTTCCCCGACCCTGCACATAACCGATGTTAGCGATAATTGAGAAAGCTCAGGGCGTGTGTTACGTACGATAGAATGCGGTTCGTGCATGTATATCGAGTGAGAACTAATTCAATTTTGTGTGATTTTTTGGGCCGCGAGATCACGAAGGGTGGACGAGCCACATGGAAGCGCGCCAGCTAGAGTCGGTTGGTTGCGAACGTTGTCGAGTGATGTTCCGCACACACTGCGATATGTTTTCTTCTTCTCGCTACTTTTACTAGGCCATTCTACTAATTCTGCTTATCTCTTTTTCTCTTCACCGCCCACGCCGCGCTGGCCGTAAGACACCAACACAGACCACGACAGTCTCTTCTACCACACACTCCTTATGGCTCAGCTGCTCACAGCAGCGGGCCCGGATTCTGGCCGTATCTCGCAAATACTCCCAACTGTCAAGTGCTCGAACTGCAACCAGCCAGTGCCCATCGCTGAGCTCGGCGACCATGTCTGTCGTCCGCCGCCAACACCTGCAGCGAGCACAAAACCACCCATGTCGCCAACCACGGCCTCATTCATGCAGGGGAAATATCAGAACATCATCGCGAACCGTCCAGCAACCCCGACTGCGCCTGGGAGTCCCCTCAGGTCCAAGTTTACAACTGCGACCCCGCCGCTGCCGCCAGGCCCACCAGGCCAGCAGAGGGTAACGAGCATGGGACCTGCTGCTCAGCCCCCTCCCCGGCCGCGCGTGGCTTCGACTGCATCCCTTAATATCCCACATGGGCATGGCGCCCCTGTGCGCACACCGAGTCCGCTTGCGCAAGGATCTTCGCCTGACTCCGGCAGGGTCGCGTTCCCTACCAAGCCAGGCCCGTCCGACCCTCCTGCACGAACCCCGTCCCCCCTCTCCCCCAGGCACCACCCATCCGAACCAACGCGTGTTGGCACGCCCGTATCTGCCGGAAGCCGAGCGTCGTCTGAGCCAGAACGACCGCTGATGGACCCAGCGATGTTGAGGACACCCATGCAAGCGCCTATACGGGTGCCATCTCCAGCTGCGAGCGCGCCCCCGCCGCCCGCCCGCATGTCCAACGCGAGCCAGTACGGCGTGCGGCACCCTGTGCAGTCCACGCCCGCGCAGTACAACCCTGCCCCGCCCGGCGGCTTGCGGAGCCCGAGCCCAACACAACGTCCTCGGGCCACGACCAACACGGGGCCTGACCTGATCTACTCGACAGCGCGTCCTGGTGTGCCTCAGGGTCCTGTGCGCGGGCCGTCGCCCAATCCGCCGATGATGCCGCCGGGTCGGACACCGTCCGCCGCCAGCATGCGTCCGTACCAGTTGTCGATCCCCATAGGTGGCACAATGGGTCCTCCTCCAGGACAGGCTCCCGCGACGCAGGCCGATACCAAGGCTGGCGGGGACGCTGGTATGGCAGGCGTAGGAAGGAGAGGATTCGCGGCTGCGGCTCGTGCGGCGATGTTCGCCCACCAGATGGGCATGGCACATTCGCCTGTGGAGAGTCTGTCGCAAGCGGACCAGATCCCTGGGATGGACGGTCGCAGAGCGAACGCGCCGCGCTTCCTCGACATCGCGTCAGCAACCAACTACGGTGAGTTCAATTTTATTGTTGTCTATGAATTCATTTGAGCTTAAATGAATTGTCCATAGCCTCCGCCAACACCCCGCCACTTTCAGCGGGCTCGAGTTCATCTCCATCTCCACGTTCACCTTATTCGCAGCATTCGCCTGTTTCCGCGGGCAGTCCAGCTTCGCCTCGCGATGGTCGCACAAGTACGACGCCTACCCAACCTACTATTGCACGCACTCCTTCACCGTCAGCGCGTTCTGAGCGCAGCTTTATTAATCGCGACCGTGTTATTCCTCCTGCACTTGAACCACCGAAAGCGCCCTTGCCAGACCCGCCCTCGACACCATCACTGCCCTTCTTCGAGAAGTTCAAGAAGGAACATCCTGTCCTTAACACCGATCTTAAAGACCCTGACAGCCCTGACCCCTCGCCTCTTTCGCCATTGTCCCCTAAGTCGCCCGCCACCCCCAAGTCGCCCTTGCCGCCGAAATCACCCAAGTCTCCGCAGGAGTCAGAGTACGGTGGTTTGGCATACGCGGATTCCACAGACGGCGATACCGAGGGTGGACTGGCGTATGCAGACGACACAGACGACATTGTTTCTCAAGACGGGACCGTGAAGGCCCCTCCAGCAGAAGCCAATAAGGTTCGCTTCCCTTCCATGGCAGGCCCCAGACGCGGTTCGCTTGCCCGGTCAGAGTCCAAGTACTCGTCGGCATCGTCCTCAACAGCCCCGTCACCGCGTTTGCCTATGCGCAGCTTGTCTGCGTCCACCTCCTACACGGTCCGTTCGGCTGCTAAGTCCACGGGCGCGCTTGATCACGCGATGGAGACGCTCTTCGAGGAAGACGCGACGTCGCCCACGACGTCGTCCATTTCGAGCCCCGCTATGTACGCGCTCGCGCTGCAGGACGGACAACGGGACAGTCTGCGGCCTAAGCTACCGACAAGGGCACACACGAGCCCTGGCATGGGCCAAGGCCGACCGGACTCGACGCGCGCTGCCGCCGCAAAGAAGCGCGCCGCGAAAGTACGCGCCTGCCTGAAGTGCGACAAAACGATCGACGACGGTCGCTGGATCCAGATGGAGGGCGGAGGCGTCATGTGCGACAAGTGCTGGAAGAACATGTATCTACCCAAGGTCGGTGTTTGTTAGGTGATCATCAGAAGAAAGTGCGGAATCTGACGGGCTCGGGCGCGCAGTGTCGTCGGTGTAATCTTACGATCGAAAAGCAGGCCGTGTCGTCATCGGACGGGCAACTTAAAGGAAAGTACCACAAAGAGTGCTTTAATTGCACTACCTGTCATGTACGTCTGTCTGTCGCCATCGTCGCGCCACATTCGCTGATGCTGTCGTACAGAAACCGTTCCCCGATAAGAGCTTTTATGTCTTTGACGGAAAGCCGTTCTGCGCGTATCACTACCACGAAGCAAATAATTCTCTATGCGCCGCTACTACCTGCGGGCAGCCCATCGAGGGCCCCTGCGCGGTCTCCCACGCCGGAGACCGCTACCACCCCGAACACTTCCTGTGCGAGCACCCGCGCTGCAACGAGCGGCTTGTGGGCGAGTACTGGGAGGTGGACGGGCGGATGTTCTGCGATAAGCACGCCAACGGCGAGGACGGCGGTGACGACAGCGATGACAGCGACGAGGACGTCCCTCTCGGCCTTTATGAGCCGCAGAGCGCGCGCGCGACGAAGCGGGTCACTCGCTTTATTGACCTCACTGCAGGAGGCCTCGGCGCCGGCCCCGCGTAACACGCGTCGTCACGACTATCACTCCTTCGACACCGACAGCGATGCTCACCAGATTATGCTCCGACTCTTTTATGAACCTTCGGATTCTCCCCTTTTCGTCTCTTTCGTTCTCCTTCTCCCGCCCTCTACCTCCATCCTGGACCCTTCATTTGTACCTTGACACAGTAGCTCCTTGAACACACTATCGTTCCGCGCACTTTATGGGTTTGCGTATGTCTCACTTTTCCTCTCGCCCTTCGTGTTTATATTTTCGTAGGGCGATTCTGACTGATGACTGACAACTGGCACCGCGGACAGCTTCGGCCCCCACATCGTACCCCCTGCGAACGTTGTATAATTCTAGTCCCATAGTAAATAGGCTAGCGACGGTATACCCAGCCTAATGACGGAAAGAATCCAAAGTACAAATTATATCATCCTTTTCTCTCTAACATCTGCCCTCCGGACGAGAAGATAGTCAATCTGTCCGTGCTACGATGATCTCGCTTACGCTTGGCAACGGTGTGCAGGACTGGGCTTCACGCGTCCAATATGAACACGCTGCACGACTTGACTGCAATTTTTGGGAGTCTAGTCCCAGTATCGCGCAGGGATTCACGACGCCTAGGACGAATCCGCGCTATTTGTCTTTCAACGGGAAGTAATTTGGAGAGTTTGGATCTGAAGGTATACACAGAACGTTGGCTATGTGCTACAGACTCTGAAGAAGTAACAGAAGACACCCGGCCGGCCAGAAACGATCACACGTAGATACACAAGTACGTCTTTCCGAATAAGGGGATCAATGTTCAACCATCGAAAGTTCAGGTCTCAGAGGCCATTGATGAGATTTCCGAGGGTGTTGGCTTGCATGACTGGTGTGATGCCGCCGTTCATGAGCTGATTTAATGTAATCTGCTGCTGCGCTGCCGGAGTACCCGAGCAGGTCTGTTGATTGTAATTGATGAGCACCTAGACCACGAGGTGAGGATGAATGTCCGAAGTCCATCAGTGAACGTGGGTAACGTACGGTGACGGGAACGTCCCGCTTGCTCGCGTTGGGCGGAGGTGTTTGGGGAAGTGTGATCAGCTCCTGCCACCACTCCTGAAGATCATCAATCGATTCCTCGAGCACACGCTGAACATCCTCGATTACGCCTTTAATCCAGGCCTGATAGACGTCTGCGATGTTCACATTATTGGCTGCTGCGGGAACACCAGGTACGGTTTTGTACCACACGAGCCAGTTAGTCCATGCATTTTTTATGCAATTCGACTGGCCACGAAAAGCAGTCAGTGAAACCCGTGCGTACAAAGAGAGGCAAGATCACCTCGCTAATGAATTCCGTTCGCACGGCGGGGGCATTCATGTATGCGAGCGTCGCCGCTACGGAGCGAATAATGGCGACGCGCGCTGACTATAATTATCGTCAGCCTGTTGACAAAGAAGTTCAATAAAAGGTGTGGCGTGCCCAAGTATAAGTACGGAATTTGGAGCGATCACGGCGGCCTTCAGTGAAAGCAGCACCTTTGATGCCGTTCATAAGGCCCTACGGTGAGCGTCAGATTTAGAGACGACGTGTGAAGATACACGCTGGACTCACATTGAGCCACGGCATATATTTTCTATTGCTATTGTATGGCAAGCAATTCACCAGATTGAAGATGACTGGCTCGTTATATATGAACCCCTGAGTCCAAGTGCAAAAATCGGCGTTCTGGCCAGCGTTCCATAACTTCTCAAGGCTAACGTCTTGCTCGAACTCATTGATAAAGTCGACAACTAACCATATCATCAGCAGAGCTTCGGCATAGGTTATGAACATGACAGACTCGACTGGAGTTCGTAAATGTGCTCGCGTCCATAGGAGTTTGTATCTGACCCTGGCGCCCGCGCTGTGAGTGCGGTGATGGAAGCGTCTCCGACCGTGTCGGTGGGGTTTGCAAAGTCATAAAAAACGTTTTGCTGCACAGCCTCTTGAGCTCCAGAGATGACTAGTGAAGTTTTGAAGACCGTCACTCACCACGGCATTATTGTAGGCATTTGCAAAAAGCGTGTTCCCACATCTATCTTGCACATTCTTTGAATCTCTCCTCGCTGCGGCGACTCGTGTTAGCATAGAGCAATCATATCGGAGGCCGGCGATTTACATAGCCTAGACCTGAGATGTGTTCTTCCTGAGACTGGGATGGTATGATTAGAAACCTCAGACTCCAGTTCGTCGTCAATTGACCGTCTATTGAACTGGTCCCACTCGGTAAATAGATCCGCTGTTGATAATGGATAATGAGCCGCCCTTCGTATATCCACAAGAAATGGCACGCCTTACCTTCTGTCATAGGATCACACTCTGTCCCTTCCCCTTGCGCATCGATTTGGTCCTGCGTACGGGTGAGGAGCTGCGAGACAACCACACGAGATGAGACGCACGTTGACCGCCACACAGGCGCAAGTACCCGGGACTGGCGGTACACTGCTGTCCATTTGTTGCACTCGCTTCACAAAATCTGAGGCTGCGCGAGAAGGAGCCAGCCTTCTGTTCTCACCCATCCTCTCCACCCATGCACCCTCTGTATACGGAGAAGGAAGCTCCAAGGAGTTGTCAGGCAAGGGGATATCGCCCGCGGACGCGCGCCATAGATATTTGTTGCGGCCTCGGATCGTCTTCGGCTGGTCTTTGGAATCATAACACTCGGAGCCGTATGAGAACCGTTCATTGAAGTACGTCCAAATATACGGGATTGGACCCCAGTATAACACACTGAGATATCATTGTTGAGGACAAGGGAAGTGAGTATCGACGAACACACCTTCCTGTGAAACCCACGTCGAGGTCGACACCATAGTCTGCAAGCAGCGGTCATCAGCGAAGTACCATTTCGTCCATAGCTAAGACTCACACAGATCCCAGCAGTATTTCAACGCTACTTTATCGCTGACAGAGCCGTTAATGCCTAGGCCCGCAAACACATCCGCGCGTACAAACGCCTCGGCGTCGATAAGCTTTCCGCCGAGTACCTGGACACCAAATGTGACTTGGGGGACAACGTGAATAGCAATGTCTCCGCCCATGTCAACGTTGATGCCCGCGGACATGTCAAAGCCATGCGCTGTGCCCGACGGCTTAATCGGCGGACCGAAATCATTCGACGTTTCGCCTGTGTGTACATAGATAACATGAACCGATGATACCCGTAGTGCAATGAGACGTACCGAGGGCATAATGCAAACTGGGGAAGGAATAATCGATACGTGTATGGAGAGTGCCATAGATGGAAAGTTCGCCCCTAACTGACATAGGCTCATGTGAGATCGCAGCCAGAAGATTGATGAAGACATACTGTATCCATTGATCTCGAGGGATGGACCGATGGTGAGAAGACCCGGACTTCCCGCGAATGTGAGACTCGCGAGGTTCAGCAATCACGAACGGTACGTACTAATAAAGGCCCGGAAAGCCAACTATCAATAGAATCGTTAGCTAGTGCATGCCACAAATGTGCAGGTCGGCCCAAAAACTTACATTTCGCGAACTGCACCGTCGACGAATCGTAGGAAACCTTGGCCATACCCTCCACCGTGAATATCGCACTTGCAGACGCGTCCGCCTTGACATACAGGTATGCTGCTTTGACATTCGGTGGAACAACGGTTGCTTGTAGATAGAAACCGTAGCGCGATTTGAATTGAGCCTTGCCCTGGAGCGTGATATCCATGCTGGCTTCGTATGCAGGAGGACCCGGACACTTCCTCTCCGCATGGAAGATGTTCCACTTATCACGCCAATGGAAACTACGCGAAACTGACGTATCTGCATTGACGGTGTTTATCTTCGATAGCCAATTTGTGAAGGCCCCCCACCACCGGCTTTCCAGACCACGTTTTCGGCGCCTGCAAGAAAATTAGCTGTAAGCACGAAAGGAAACGAGTCCTTGTACCATTCACGACGTTCAGGAGGAGAGTCCACAACATTGTCCCAGTAACCCGGCATATCCGTAACATCGGCTCGCATATAAATAGGACCATTCTCTTGGGGAATGACCGCAAAGTCTACGTAAATTTCAGTACTGGACCAACTGCGAGTTGTCATCGAAGACGCACTGTAATCGAAGCGAAGTTCATAAACAGGTTTCTCTGCGAGCTTCCGTTGTTGACGGTCCCCGTGCGCATAGAGAATAGATTGGTTTATGTGTGGTGTAAGCTTGGCCACACGTGCGTACGGTCCAAGTCCACAGCTCTTTGGCATCTGCACAATCGTATTCTCTGCACCACCGATGAACACGTGTGCGCATCCGGAGTCGCCCGGTTTAGAGCAGTAGGCTAGGACGGCTTGCGGCTGATCTGAACGGGAATCGCAGGAGGCGATGGTCCAGTCCGAGGTGACGTCTAGAGAGGACACCGCGTTGGGGTTGGGCGAGTCGATAAACACCTGACACGATACATCAGCGCACCACAACAATGAGAGGTGAGCATGGAATGGAGACGGACCTCGCCAAACGCTTCGTCATTTTCATCCTCATTGTCCGGCATATCCGAGCTGGTACCTGCCCCGACTTCGCTGCCTTCTGAATCGTATTGTCCTGCCCTCGAGTCCTCATCCTGATCAAACTCGACATCAAATGCCATTGCATCTCCATCCAAGTCGGCATTGGTGTCGAACAGATCTTTCCAAGGAACGGGTGAGTACGAGTCGCCAGCGGGATCACAACAATAGGCGCGTTTCTTCCCGCCCTGGCAGGCGGTATTGCCATCACCCTTCGCATCCCCAATCACAGCGATCTGGCCATACTCGCATATGTTATCGCGGCCTGTTGCCCAGCTCTGCTTCAGTTTCCAGACAAGGCCAGCGAGATGCGAAGGAGTACAACACTCACAAAGTGGTAATGTGCCCACCCACTTGCAATTCTTGATCGGTGGTGCGGGATCGCTCTTGCAACACATTGGTCGGACCTCGTTGCCCCGACAAGGCTTGTCCGGACCCCCTCCTGTATAAGTGAGGAGAGCGGGATAGCCGCTCGGGCACGCGTTCTTGACGCCTGCCTTATCAACACAACTCCCTGCCTTGCAGTGCTTGAGAGTGTCGATTGTGCTCTTGCAGCACAGACCCTCAACTCCACCAGAATCACAGGGCGCAGTCGCGATGAGCACCTCGGCGTTGTTACAAGACGGACTGCAGGGCCGTTTGCCATCCCCACGCCCTGCAACAGACAATCCTCAAATCAGTAATCCACAGCATGAACTTGGAAGGAATATTGACACGCGCACATTCACACTTTTTTGGCATATCACCGTGCGGACAGCATACCGCCTGCTTGAAGCCGTCTTTGTCCTTAGCGGTCTCGACTTTGCTGAACCCTCGTCCGCAGTAGTTTGAGTTAACCATGATAACACAGTTACCTCCCCCTTGGTGATGGCCTGAATTGACATCCTCGACCGTGGGATACAGCGCCTTCACTGTCAAACAGAGTCAGTCCAGAGCGAGAGCCGTCTTGAAGAAAAACAAAAAAGAATAATTTTGCGAAGTAAGCAGAACGCACACGCGGAGTTATGAGACGGTTCGTCCTGATCGACGGACCAGATCATTATCCCACCAAGACACCGTTCGTTCGCGTAGTTGAGTTTAATTTTGAAAGTCTTTTCATCGTCGTACGACACCCATTGGTTCCTGAATACGGGATCACCTCATTTATTGAACCAACGGCAAAGGGTGAAGAACGCACCTTCCGAACGTGAGCATCTGCACAGCTGCGTCCGGGTCGAATACTACGTTCGCATTCTTTCCCTTCAACGCCGTCTTGATCTCGCTCCACATCAATGTTCCCACGTTATCCGAGCACGGTCCTGCGTTGCCATCTTCCTTCCAGATACATCCAGGTGAGTTGCACTCCGCGGAGTCCAACGTGAAACTTCGACCATAGAAGCCTAATCCAAGCACGAGCTGCTGAGGATTGAGACCCGCCCGCCAGAAGAGCTTCAAAGCTGCGTCAATTTCGGTCAGATTCGTATGCGCCGCGACGATGGGCCCAATCCAGGTGTCGTTGCGATCCCACGTTCCGTGCAAGTCGTACGACATGAGGTTTACCCAGTCAACGTACTGCATAATGCCTGGTAGATCAAAGTTCTGCAGATACCAATAGGACGATGGAGCGGTGAACGTGAGGCCGTACGAGACCTCCTTGAAGTTGGTATGTAGGAGCTTCAGAAGTTCGACATAGTTTTTCATATCGTCAGTTTTTCCACCGCGATCCTTTGCAACGGGATACTCCCAGTCGAGATCGATGCCCTATACAATGCGATGAGATAATGGTTTTTGGAACGCGAGAAAGACACGCTCACGTCGAATCCGTAGGTCAGCATGACCTCAAAACAGCTCCTGCCCAAAGGCGTTCATGTGGTCTCGTGAACTCGCCATATCCGAGAACCGATGCTGTGTCGGCGGGTCGTTGAATGTCCAGCCGCCGATACTCAGAAAGACCTTCAAGCTTGGGTTTTTTTTCTTCAGCGCTGTTGTCCGCTTCCACAACTCTGCGTCGCCTTTCTTCATTTCAACTATCTCGAAGGTGGCGGAAACGAGGGCAAACGCATAGTTGATATGTGTCAACGTGCTCACGTCGATTTGCTCAGGGGAGAATGAAGAACACTTGCGGGAGGCGGCCCATCCTTCGTAGTAACCGATCCGACGCTGCAGAGCACTTTTCTGGTCGACACCACAGGTGGGTACCGTCGGTTGACCACAATTATTTTGACTGCAATACCAATCATTTTAAATTCTTATCATCTCAGGCGAGAGATTGAACTCACCATCCGTGGTCACAGAAATCTCCATCGGTGCCACAAAAGCCATATCTAGAACAGCAGACATTCAAGGGGCACTTGTCCTGGCCGGGTGGTGAGTCGCGCCCGCACTCGGCGAGAGCATCACAGTTGGAGGTGCAATTGCCGCCTTTCGATGCCTCCTTGCAGTTTTCGTCGCCGAAGCCGCAGAGTCCGGATTTACTATTGCAGCATGCGCCC
The DNA here is from genome assembly GCA_001969225.1 of Ceriporiopsis andreanae CBS 279.92. Lineage (NCBI taxonomy): Eukaryota > Fungi > Basidiomycota > Agaricomycetes > Polyporales > Meruliaceae > Ceriporiopsis > Ceriporiopsis andreanae. The sequence goes on along the minus strand of ALYI01004604.1, from coordinate 2,795 downwards.
TGGTCACATGCTTGTGCGTCAGGAATGTGTTTAGACAGCGTCGAAAGTACTGGACGTACGTTTGCACACGGTACGTCTGCTCGACAAGTACCAATTGGAAGATTCGTCGCATTTGTTGGTTGGTGCAATTTGGCTAGAGAGATAGAGGCCGAGGAGGATATGATAAGAAGAGTGGTAAAGGAATAAAAGTGGGTAAATGTGAGGGAGGCAGCAAGAACACATTGCAACAATCGCATTGGCGCGCTGTGGACATGGTGCCGGTGAGAGCTAGACATTGCGGTCCAAAAAGTCCAAAGAGATTGAGAGGCTCTAGGTCAGAGATCCCTTATTCTTTGTTCTAATATACGGTGAGCGAGGAGTGCTTCGACAATCCGCGCTGGGGATCGGCAGTCTAGAACGTCAGTTAACACGGAATGAACTTCTATTATCTTACACAACGTCATATTGTACTCGAATCAACTTGAGATCACAAGTTCTGTCGACACTCGAAGACAGCTGCGCCCACAGTCTGATGATGGGGTGGACATCGAGGTTCAAGAAGGTTTAGAGACGTTTGGTCGGTCCGGGGCTGTCCGTCGTCGTCTGTAGCCTACAAATGCCACAACATCTTTGTTGAGGGTGTAGAAAATGAGATTTCTGTGTATTCAGGGAGTCAAGAGAGGTGAGGACAGGAATCACAGTTTGAACACGACGACGGCGATTTAAACCTTGACTGAGGCTTATGTAATATACCACAAACGGACAAGCGCCAATGTCATCCTCGGTCGACTCGCTCGCGTACTAGTCTCAAGCGAGCGACCAACGAGCGAGTTCCTGTGGACCTCTGACTGTTGCAGTAGGGTCCTCATGCATGGATCGGCGACCGTAACCAGTACATCATACATACTGCACCGAATTCTGGAGCCAGCGTGCGGCAAACTATACACCGTCCTACGTAGCACGGCTACTTCTGCTGAATCTGAGAGGGTCGGCTCAATTGATGGCTTGATGCAACTTCCGGGTTGCGGGTAGACTTTGGTAAATTATACCATATAAGCCAACGACGACGAATAACCGTCCGTAGATGACAGGAACAAGACTCCAAGTTGCTGGTATTTTGGTTGGACGCAGGTGGAGTTATTAGACGCATCTCTTCCGCTCATTTCACGATCTCACGCCATCTTGACCTCATTGACAGCGGAGAATTTGTCAAGATTCGGTGGTTGGGTATACACTGGGGACTAAGTGCCCGTACAGGGCCCTACGGAGACAGAAAGATAGATGAGAGTACGGCATGTTATGCTCGTCGCAAGGTAGGTAGGTCTCAAGAACGCGTACGAATATAGTAGTATTCGGGGCGGTGTGAAGTATATTTCACTGCTCATTGGTGCGCTGCTGGACGATCCACTCGCGTATGAACGTGCTGCTCATCTTTGTCCGTCGCATCGCTTCTGCGTCCTCTGCGTCCAGATTAGTGTCGGAGTGAGATATCACGTCGATGACGAATCGCTGCAACGGCGGGAGCGATCTTTCTTTGCGGTAGTTATCAACTGGGACGACGATTAGACCCGGGCGAGGGAGACGGCTAGGGACGCTCACTGGATTCTGCGCCGGATATAGTCTCCTTGCTCACCACGAGTGCTTGGATGTTCGGGTCCCACCCTGTTGGTCCGCATACGTCTGTTATAGCAACCATGTCGTATTCCACCTGAGGTCGAAAGAGCTGTAGGAAGCTATGGGCGGTAGAGATGCGTTCTTCGAGAGACTGTAGGACCTCCTTGTTCACTTTCTTCTGCAACAGTGCGTCGTCTGTAGCGAGTCTGAGACAGACGCAATAGCTGGTATCGCGAAGACACGTACCAGTCATGCCCACGATCAGCTTGTCGCGGGCTATCCAAGCGGCCATGCTGAGCAGGATCTTGTGGCCGGCGTGGAGGTGATCAAACGTGCCGCCAAGCGCGACAACAGGATAGTACGTGGGTGTACAGTGCGTGGGTGGTCTGCGAATCGACGACGTTGGATGTGAGGATGTCCCTGTGTCTTCGCTTCGGTCTACCCAGACTATCGTGGTGTCATTGGGTACCAGCCGATTGATAGCAGCATCGTCTTTGCTTGTGGACACTGTGGACATCGTGGTATGAACGACGGCGCTGACAGTTTCTAACTCGTGGCTGGCTCACATCGATACATGATCTGCACATCGTCCGTCACGGATGCGGGAAGAGCTTCGCCCTCGCCCTTGAGCAGGACATCAACGTCCATGAGGATCTTGCCCATCTCCTGGGCGACCTTGGTGGCTTGCACGTAGACATAGGTGAGGATGGACTGCACGTCGTCCCAGCGCGTCGTGCCAAGTGCTGATGGTCTTTCCGTTCTATCTGCATCGAAGAGCGGGGAGACCAGGACGATACGGAGCTGCTTCGCAGTGTTGCGCGTCGCTATCGTGATTGGATTCGCGAGAAAGTGTGGAACGACGTCGACGCTGTCTAGTCTGGCGAGCAGGTAGGACTTGTCGGTGACATCGACATTGCCCGCGGGGGTGTGCACGACGTCGGACATGGCGGGGGTTTAGCGAGGGCGGGAGGTGGCCAGATATGGACGATCCCCGACAATGGGCGTCTGGCGGCCTGAGAGTCGCCTGCCCGGGCAAGCTCCTCCCCTCCGTCGTATGCAGATACTCTGTGTTGCAAGGAGAGATCAGACCAACGTTTGAAACGAATGCCACAGGTGCGATTCGGGCCGGTCTCTACTACGTACTAAATTATCACCGATCCGAAGTCGCCTACATGTACTGTGTGGTCTCGTACCCAGACGGG
>ALYI01004603.1:0-13870 GCA_001969225.1 Ceriporiopsis andreanae CBS 279.92 | reverse complement strand
TTACAGACGTGTAAATACATCGACATATAATTAAACTGTAATTTTATGACGCGGACCAAATATTTTATAGAGCGAACAGGTGAAATCATTATAAAGTTAGGGCGTGCGACAGTAATCGGGCCTGTGTCCCTCCGAGGCACACATATATCCATCGGAAATTATACATCGTGCCTGATCCCCGCATGCACGTTCCCCGAGCGTGACCACAAGAACGTGTCCGTCAACGCACGCTTGCAGGAATCGCTTGAGAATCGCAACGCTCGCGCAGCGCCACTTGGAAATCCTTGGTTTCGCAGCTCGGCTTGAGGTCTAAACGTTGCATCTAGAATACGCCGTTGCCGTCTCCGACACGAATGGCCATGACAATACACAGGTGCAGGAGTATATCCGAACGGGACCGTTTCAGTGTAGTCGGGCGCTCCATGATAGAAAGCCGGATCGTCGGCAGGTAGCTAGTAGCGAGTTGGCTTGCATTCTTCATCTTGTGCCCGGGCTAGATGAATAAGAGCTTTCAAGCTTCGTATGGTCGATGTACGACGTGAATGTCAGTCAAGTTGCCTCAGGTCACGAAGCCGCCAGATACACATCAGAACATAGACGCCGCGCCGCCCGCCGTCGGAAGCGGTGCCGCGAGGCTCGGGGAAGGCTCAGACAAGGATCACCATCACCACCGCCTTCAAGATGTCCTCCAGGGACATGCGGAGGCAATTCAGCTGTTTTCATGACTTTTAAAGGGATCAACTACGCAGGGCTGTACTCCAGTTCATTTTCATCGCACCCACTATGCCGCAGAACAACGAGGTGGTTATCCTCGCCCTTGCCACGAGTCTACGCGTCGCCGGAGAGCAGGTTCTAGGAGAGGTCCACCTAGACTTCAAGGAGCTGCAGAGGACGCCTGTAGAGGAAATACACGTCAAGCTACGCGGTTCTATCTTCACGTACGTGATATTGTCTCCTAGGAGTGCTACCGCTCATGAGCACACACCGCTTCGTAGGAGAATCACTCGCACGGAGCGTTATGGCCAGAATACGGCAGCCGGGGGATTCAACAATGCATCGGGCAACCGGACTACTACTCGGACCAGGCGGCAGAGGATTGAATTAGTTCGCGACACCGTATCGGTCTGGACGAAGGGCTCTGCATACCCACCGCCACAACAAGACGTTCTGAGGCTCCCGTTCCGTTTCGTGTTACCGCCACAACTTCCCCCATCCTGCGAATACAGCGGTTATCACAAAGCTGGTACTGTCGCATACTCCATCGAGGTAGTTGGCACACGCAGCGGGATGCACTTCAACAAGCGTATCACGCAGCCTCTTCCCGTCGTTCCGTCCGACCCGACAGGCGCACAAATCAGGGAATCGCTGAGATCGCACTGGGCGGGGAACATGCGTTTTTATAAGTTCACCAAGGACATGCGAAGGGGGATCTGGGGTGATTACGCGAACGTCGTCGTGACTGTGAGTATTGTGTCTATCCTTCGTTACTGTTCGCTGAGCGAGCCCCACCAGTTCTCACTCCCGGACATCAACGTATTCCCTATATTCACGCGTATACCGTTCACTTGCAATATCGTGACCATCTCGAAGCCCATGCACCGTGAGGACAAGTCAGATGAAGCTATATTCCCAGCTCCCCCGCTGTCACCTCAGGGGATCGAGTTCAGGCTCATGCGCGAAGTCGTGGTGTGTGCGAGCATCTGGAGGGAGGGCGGGAGCGAGAAGCTGCAGTATCTCGGCGGCATGGGCCCTGACAGCACTCCCGCGGAATATCAAGCCCTCGGGCTCCAGATTCTACCGTCAGAGAAGGTGTGGATACCTGGTTCCGGGGACGGTAAGAAGGCGAAAGGACAGTGGAAGCAAGAAGTCGAGTTTCACTCGACGTTCACGCTGAACTGTCCGCCGACATTCCGCGCGCAGACGATGAGTATGGAGGTGAGCGTCATGATGATTGCGCTTGCTACATCATCTGATATCGATGTTCTGAAATAGTATTGGATGTCGGTGAACGTCGACTTCCCCGGAATAGGAAACGACGTGAAAGGCGACATCCCAATCAACGTCGTGTCCTGTATGTGGCCTCAAGGATCTGGCCTCGGTCGGGCCTGGGATGGACCACCGCCTGAGCTTGACTTGCCACCGTAAGCTTCTGGTTTCGATCCTTTTTTTTTTTTGTTTCGCTCATACTCGTGGACTTTCGATACAGAGCCTATTTCGGTTCCTCAGACTGGGACCACGACGAGAAGGATTCCGAGTCTTGATCAATACGTCAGTATCACTTTGACCCACGGCTTGGTGGGTTAATTGATAATCTTCACGCGCTCGTAGAAGTTCTATTCCATCGCGTCTTTGTGGACATTGGTCAAATAGTATTCGCGGAACCCGCCCCTCAACTACTTTCATACCCTTGACGTCGTCACTGTGCATAACGCATTCATGCGATCACGTACGCCATGAAGAGAAATTGCGTCAGCTAGCGTTCAGTTATGTCGGAACATAACGTGAAGCTAGCTCGAGTCGCTAAGATGAAATACAAGGTCTGCGGTGGCTGCGCATTGGGAGAAAATGCGCGATCGACTCGCGCGTTTACTCGCTTCGTGGGCACATGAGTTAATCGACCGCGACAACGGCCACCGCAGGCTGTGCGCAGTTCAAGGACCGTTGGACTTGTTCCTGGCCGTCAGGCCTCAAGACTTGCGCTAACGAAGAGCAAGGAAATAGGCGCTGATGGGACCACAACGTAAGTAGTGTGCTGCGTGCTGGCGCAGCATATAACCTCGCTTGGTCTATCCATCGCAAACGTAGCGGCCCGGGTGGTGCGCGTTGGCTTGTGAGGGCGAGCTTCATGGCAAGTGTGAGCTTGACGATTTCCCCTGCTGTGCTTTGACTATTGTCATCCTCCGCGCTGGTATGACTCCAAATCGCAGCAATTAGTGCGTTCTGCGGAGGAAAACGAGCGCGCCTGACAGTATTTAACGATCTTTCAACGGTAGGTTTCCCAGTCATTAGCACCCCATTCTCACTACTCTTATGCCGATCAGCAACGAGATACTGCGTCTTGTTTTGCCCTCGGCTCTGCGCATCGCGGGCGAAGAGGTCAGAGGCGAAGTTCATCTCGACTTCAACGAGCTTCAACGGACCCCGCTCGAGGAGGTGTATGTCAAGCTTCGAGGATCCATTTTCACGTACGTCGTCAATATGTTACGGTATCGATTGTGCTCGCGAACTGATTAAGTACTCTACGCAGCTCGGCTTCACGGCCTAACGGGCAGAGCGCAACATTTGACACGATTGGGCAGGCTTCCGCCACAAACCGGCAAGACGTCGAGCTCATTCGTGAGAATGTGTCGCTGTGGAAAAAGGGCTTGGCTTTTCCTCCAACTCACGCGCACGTGTTGAAGCTGCCTTTCCGCTTCGTTCTGCCATCCGAGTTGCCTCCGTCATGCGAGTCGAGCCCGCTGAACCATTCCGCAGTAGTCGCGTACTCGATCGAAGTGGTCGGTCTGCGCAGCGGCTTGCACCTCAATAAGCGCATCACGCAGTCTCTGCCCATACTCCCCCATAACACGTTAGGAGCCCGGCTCAGAGATACCCTGCGGCTGGGTTGGACGGGAGAAACGCGTTCTATCAGCTTTTCAAAGAAGGTTCGGAAAGGGATCTGGGGCGACTACGCTGATGTACTTGTAAATGTGAGTGCTAAATTCATTTCCTGGACGGGCGCGTTTTGATAGATGCGAGTAGCTCGTTCTCCCTCAAATAGAGGTTATTCCCATCTTTTCCCCAATACCATTTCGCTGCAGCATCGTGACCACGACAAAATCCATGCGCCGTGACGACGTGAAACAGGTGGACGACATTTTCCCCGCGCCACCGTCTACCCCACGGGGGGTTGAGCTCAGACTCACGCGGCGCGTCAAGATCAGCGCTGGTGGACCTCATGAGTCAGCTGTCGAGAAGATGACCTACCTTGGAGGCCTGGGGCCCAAGAGCAACCCCGCGGAACAAGCCTCACTTGGCTTGGTCGTGCAGCCGATGCAGAAGACGTGGATCCCGGACAACGATAACGAAAACCGAACAGGAAAGTGGAAACAAGAGACAGGTTTCCAGTCGACATTCACCCTGACCTGTCCCCCATCGTTTAATACTGCGACTATGAGTATAGAAGTGCGTACTTTCAGCCCCCCACTCACACTAGTAACGCTGACGGTATCCGCGCAGTATATGTTGACGCTGAGCGTCCCTTTTTCCGGCATAGGCAACAACGTCAGCACCGAGATACCCATCAAAGTTGTTTCCAGCATGTGGCCCGTAGGATACCACCATAGTTGGGACGGACCGCCACCTGAGTTAGACGTACCACCGTAAGGCTCCCGCATTTCGATGCCCCGCGTATCTAACGAATTTTGCAGGGCATATCTCGATACTTCCAGCTGGGATGGTGACGAGAAGGATTCCTAGCCATTGATTGCATTGCCGTTGTTGATCTCGTTAGACTTCATGTGATAAGTTATTCTATGGTGGCTGGCGACGATTATACTTATTGTCCAGCGTGTCTCTCGTATCGGTACTTCGGAGGCTATTCTTCTTTCCTGTTTTTCTTCGTCTTTGCCTACGTCTTCGTTGTGTTTGCCTTCTGCCTCGCCGAACTTATCTCCGACCGCGTTAGGCTTGAGACTAATTAGACGCGCGTTCCTTGCTCTGCTATTGCCATCATCACCCGCTCCTAGAGCCTCCAAATAAACTCAAGTCTCTCACAGCCTCGACGCGTGCGTTCTGCGGAGCGAAATGAGCTCGGTTGATGGTATATAAGGAGGACGCGATGGCGAGTAATATCTCAGCCATCACACCCGCACCGCTCCCGCGCACCTTCTATGCCAGCCAACGAGGTGCTGCACCTGGCTTTGAACTCGTTCCTACGTGTCGCGGGTGAGGTGATTGAAGGTGAAGTTTATGCGGACCTCAATGAGCTTCAGAGGGTACCGGTAGAGGAGGTGTATGTCAAGCTTCGAGGAACTATCTTCACGTACGTCGTGTGTTACAGTATTGCATGCAGTTGTGCTCTGATACTAGATGTCACCCTATAGATCAATATCACGGCAAAGTTCACAGAGTCGTGCTTTTGGTACGAGCGGACAGACCACCATAACTACCCATCAGAAAGTTGTGCTTATCCGCGAGAATATGTCCTTGTGGAAGAAGGGCGCTGTCTTCCCTCCAGCACACGAGCATGTATTGAAACTCCCCTTCCGTTTTGTTCTCCCTCCAGACTTGCCTCCGTCCTGTGAAGCTCACCCTGTCAGCAAATCTGGTGTAGTCGCGTACTCTGTGGAAGCAGTCGGCGTCCGCACTGGCCTCCATTTCAACAAGCGGGTCGCGCGATCCCTCCCCATACTGCCCCACAATACAGCTGGAGCTCAGCTCAGGGATATCTTGAGGCTAGGTTGGACGGGAGAAACGCGTTCCCTGAGTGTGTCCAAGAAGATACGGAAGGGTATCTGGGGCGAGTACTCGGATGTCCTTGTCAATGTAAGTCCCATATTCAATACTCACGAGGCCGCTTTTTGACACAGACTTTACAGGTATCGCTCCCTGACCTCGATGCTGTCCCGATATTTGCGCCAATACCCATTTTGATCCACATCGTAACCACGAGCAAGCCTTTGGGCCGCGACGACATGAGGCAAATCGACAATATCTTCCCCGAGCCGCCTTCGACCGCCCGAGGTGTCGAGCTCAGACTCATGCGACGCGTCGGAGTCTGTGCAAATGGCCCAAAGGAGTGGGATACCGAGAAGATGTCATACCTGGGAGGCATGGGACCGAAGAGCAATATCGCGGAGCACACTTTGCACGGCCTGGTTGTGCGGCCGAAATCGAAGGCGTGGATCCCGGAAGGTGGCGACAAGAAGAAGCAGAAGGGGAAGTGGAAGCAAGAAGTGAGCTTCCAGTCAACGTTCACCCTGACTTGTCCCCCGTCATTTGATACTGACACTATGAGTGTGGAAGTACGTACCTTCGGAATCCGATTTTTTTGAGTTCTTGACGCTAATCACCACCGTACGCGCTCCGTATAGTATATATTGGCGCTTAATATCCCTTTTCCTGGCATAGGGAACAACGTCAAGACTGAGATTCCTATTACGGTCATCTCCAGCATGTGGCCAGTGACATCGGGCAATAGCTGGGATGGACCACCTCCAGAGTTGGATTTGCCACCGTGCGTCCCGCACACTTGAACACCTCTTTGCATGGCTGACGGTTCTGTAGGGCTTATCTCGATGCTTCCGGCTGGGAACACGACGAGAAAGACCCATGAAACTTTTTCGCACATGAAACTCTAACACACACGTCGATGCGGACACTCTCGCTGCCGTGTATTCACATGTACTGGGCCACGGGCGTGTATATTATACCTGTTTATCTTCCTTATAGACTGAACTCGCTAGTCAGTCTAGATCTACTGCAAATCTGGTCTATTGCTTGCGCGCTTTTGATGGCGGCCCGGAAGTAGTCTCAATCACCTAGCCTCGCTGCACCACGACTTCGATGATCCTATACAGGCACAATCAAGTACGCCCCACGAGCCGCTCGGCAGGTGGCTGCATTGTGGAGCGTTCAACATATGCCCACCAAGTGTCATCATTCTCTGCCGTTCAAATAACGCAGTGGTGGAAGTCTGGACGCCACACTTACCACCTCCCCGCTCCTTGCCACACATGGGCCAAAAACCTTCTGCCGCTGTAAACGATGCCTTCGACATACAGTTCCCTCATAAAACCTACTATGCCGGAGAGACTCTCACCGGGGAGGCGACAGTCAACAATGCGCTCCTCGACGTTTTCGGATTCGTCGAAGTCCATGCAAACCTAGTGGAACAGGCAGACACGTACGTCTCGTTGCTTCACCGCTTCGGTCTAAAAAGACTCAGACATCTATTCACCTCCATACATGACAGATATATAGATGGTAATACCGTCACCAGAAATTTTGGACGCACCACGGTAGGCGTATGGAAACGTGACGCAGCCAATCGAGAGCACGTCAGCAAAATACCTGTCCAGTTTACGTTGCCACTGGATCTGATTGCCACTGGCCTCTACGGAAGCCCGTTGAAGGGGACCAGACCCGCCTTTGTTGCCTGCTGGGTCGAGATCGTTGGGGTAAGAATCGCACTACCACCTGTCAAGCGTTCACAGGCAATCAACGTGCTATCCGTTCATCCCGAAGCAGCGCAAATCAGTGAAGCGATCAGAGACGGTTGGAAGGGCAGTTGGCGCATAGCGGAGTGCAGGAAGAGATTAGCGACGAGCGGCTCTAAAAGTCGAGAGGTTGTGGCGAAGGTCATATCCTCTCTATTTATTCACGTGTGAGTGCTCATGCGTAAATAACAGCTTACTCTTCCGGAGGTCAAAGCCCTTCCCATACGGATACAGATTCCGCTTGCGGTTGACATCAATGGTCTTCCCGAAGGCGAGGTGAATCACTTCAAGGTCGAGGTCGTCATCGTTCGCAGTGTGACGATCAAAGACACATTGCTCGGAAAACAGTCGACCAGTCAGGATCTTGTCGTCGAACTCGCAGCCTTTGACAGCTCAGAAAAGAAGGTCTCCGATTCCCGTCGCGCTGAACCGAGCGCTGGGGAAGTCTCTTGTACAAAGAGCGAGCACGACGGGCATTTTGAGGCCAACTTTACCCTTAATTGTCTCCCAAGTCTTTTTGATTTTCGCCTGCAAGTAGACGTGAGTAGAATGCACAACACGATGACGGACATTCGAATATCTCATTTTCACTCATTATTATAGTACTTGATTCGACTCCGAGTCCAGCTCGCAGGCAACGGAGGTACACTTGAGGCGTCGTGCCCTGTGACGGTTATTTGCGGCAGACCTGCGATCGCAGCCGCCCCACCTGCGTAGAAAGCAAATACTATGGAGATCGTTGTGAAATGTACGGCTACGGCTACGTGTATGTGGAATTGGGATGGGTTAAGTTCGTATATTCACCGGCCGTCGCACTGAGCACATGCATATCTATTTCACTTGCGACATCGGACTCGCCGAGGGATCCCTGGTGATTAAAATCCACACGATACAGGAGGTCGAACCTTCGCTGCCAGTGGTAGGCAGATGCTGTTCCTGCGGCGTGCGTCACGGTTGACGGCACGGACGGTGGCGGCAATCCCATGATGAAAATGTCAGGCACCGAAGCTGTAAGTCGTTGTCGGGGAGTACGCTGGGCAGCCTCGCTGCGTGTGCGTTACCCACTTACTATTGAGTGTGACCTGGGCTCGCAGTTGTATAGTATGAAGGGGCGCGTGTGGTTCGACATGGAGCTTCTTGGAAGACCCCAGCAGATGTCCTTCGAGGCTTCGACTAACCGCTGCAGCTATCAAATCTTTCAATTTGCGCAACTGGTTACTGCGAGCCAAGGTCTGCAGGGATCACAACCAAAAACTGTGATCCCACGCCAAATTTATTTCCTGGGATTTGTAGATCTCAAGCACAGATTCAAAGTTCAAACTGATCCAAAGAACACCATTGCGACCGAAGACGTCCGCAGTGTCATAGGATTACTGTGCCGCCTGCCCGCCATGGTGAGATGGCCGAGCGGTCTAAGGCGCCAGACTAAGGAGTTCATGGTTTGATTACAGTGGGAATCGAACCCTTCAATCTGGTCCTCCGGGGCGTGGGTTCGAATCCCACTCTCATCATTATTTTATGCGCTTTTTACGTACCCTATGCTGTTCCGCAGTGTCCCAGAAAATGCTCTCTCCACTCAGCGTGACCCAGGGAATTTGTTTCTTATTTTGTTTGCAAATTTTCCAAGCCCTGAGGAATTTTGGAAGAGTTACCCACCGGTGGTCGCATAGGGGACGAACAAACTTAGGGGACGAACAGACTTCCCAAAAATGCTCTCTCATCACTTAATTTATCGTGGACACGCTCGCTCTTTTCATGTTATTATGGCCAAACACTGTGTCATACACACATAGATTGCAAGAGATACAAAAAAAAGTAGTGAACGGTCGTTTGGATTTTGACTGCGCCGTCGCGAGTGCCTGATCAGTACCTCAGTAGCAATGCTCAATTGTCGTCGTCGAATTTAGAACTGGTGTGTACAAACTTGAGTTTCTTGCCTTTCGAACCGGATTTGTGAATTGGGGCAGCCCTTGTCCGACATTAATATGGTGTTGTAGACATCATACACATGATGTATGCGGGCCACGCGTAGCATGGACAGGTCTCTGCTATAGACAGGTCTGTAACAACCAAGAGGGTATAAACGGTGACCGTAATGTAATGAAAGCTGAGCTCGGCATTAGCGTTATCAGCGCTTGGTAGTTTGCCCAGCTTAGCGTGGAGAAATTATCAATACGCCACATTCAACCAACAATGCTTCCGTGTTTTACGATGTGGCCTGAACCTAGTAAATTTCGGGAGTGATATCTGGTGGTAGCCATTGAGTGTTCCGTACAAACCCCATTGTGCACGGTTGCTGAAGACCTGCTGGCCTGACGCGCAAATTTTGTACCGTCGAGAGGAAACGTCATCAGATGCCATTCGTACATGACACTATATCGCAACGCTCGGTCTACTCCTCGATCTCGAGGTCGCCATACGGCTTCGCGCGGAAATAGCTCTCGTCGAAGTGGTGCACACGCACGAACCCGTCCTCTCCGCCGGACGCGTAGCAGTCGCCCTTCGGGGAGACCGCGATTCTGGGTGACGCCTATCAGTCTCCTGCGCGCGTTTTTTTGCTTGGAGGGGAAACTCACGTGTTGACAGGCCCGAAGTGGCCCTTTACCCGCCCGACCTCCTCCTCGAAGATCTTGTGCCAGAACCGTGTCTCGAACTTGCCCTGCCGGAGGGACGTCGTCGTCACGCTCATGGCGTCCTGTCCACCGCCGAGAAGTACCTACGGACGAAAGAATGATACAAATGATCAGTCGAGGTGGCAGTGGCGCAGACGCTTGGATGACGCACGTAAGGCTTCCCTGGTGCGAGTGCGGCGCTGTTTAGCGGTGTCTCTGTTGAGTACGTTTTGATGACCATCAGGGTTTTCGTGTCGTGTATCTGCAAAACAAGTGCATCAGTTTACGTTTTTCGCGTATAAGACTGCTGTCAGGAACATCGTTCCGACTTTTCAGAGGATCAACGGGAGATGATCTCACCCGTGCAGTCTTATCCTTGCTGCTCGTGATGAAGTATGTCCGATCGGGCGAGAGCTGGAGATCGGTGACGACGTCCATGTGCGCGCGCTCGTTGTTCAGCACCTCGTCGCCGGTCTTCGCGTCGAACAGCGAGACCTTGCCGGACTCATGACCGGTCAAGATGAGGTTCGGCGTGGCGAACGCGCAGACGACGGCCTTGCTCCCTGTGGGGTAGAAGAGCGAGACGGGCTCTTTTGATTCTATCGGCCCAGCCGGTAAAGTCGACTGTCAATGGGAGTTCAATAATAGGAGACGTACGATCGGTACCGTCGCCCTCGCGGTTGATGTCGAATACGCGGATCGCGCCCTGGTGCCCCATGCGCTGCTCCGTGATGCATACGACCTGACTGTCGTCCTCGCTGAACGCGACGCGCTTCACTGCCGTTGGGAACTCCCAGAAGTATAGGCATTTGCCCGTTTGCACGTCCCACAGGCGCATCTGGTTGTCGGCCGAGCCGGAGACGAGGAACCTCGATGTGGCTGTATCGTGTATTAGTATTGTCATCCGCAGTAGTGGAGGTCATGTTTTGTTGTTCGCGGCGAATGGTGAAAAATGAGTAATGAACAGGCGGGACGTCAAGGGTTCGGTGTGGGGTGACCACGCAAAAAAGTGACACGGAGCATTGTGCGCAGCAAATAGAGATGTGGTCCGTGGCAGATCGGCCATGAGGGTGCAAGTGTGTACAGCGAGCAGTGGGCAGTGATCAAGCGGTGCGTACAAGGCAAGTCAAGCGGTAAGAAGACGCAAGATCAGCAACATGATTCACGAGAAACAGATGAACCACGCACAGTCCACATCAATCGTCCACACCGCCCCATTGTGCCCGTCGTACGTCCCCAGCCGCTCGCCGTTGTGCGCGAACCAGACGTTGATCAGCTGGTCTTTTGAGCACGAGAAGAGGAGGTCGCCCTCGCGGTTGAACTTGATCTGTGTGAGCGAACGCTCGTGTCCTATTATTTCGATACAAAGGCGGTGCAAGCGCAGGAGGAAAGGCAAAGCGGTGGTGTCAGTGGCTCTGCGGATAATTATTGTTCGACCACCGGACGGGACAGACCTTGGAGGAGAATTGGTCTCTGACAAGCTTACTTAGCACACTCTGCAGTCGTAAACCAGCTAGGAGACATACCATTTTGTGTCTATTGAGGTGGTCGACGAAGAAAAGAGAGTTAGAGAACGAGCACGACACGACCAAAGACTGATCCCACTCATCGCGGGCCCGCCAGAAATTTCGTAGACGCCTGCCCGAAGGCGCTCGGCAATTCCCGACAAATCAAGAAGAGTTGCCGTTCTCGGCAGCCCACATTGCCTTTCTCTCCTTCGCGCCCACCTTCAAGACTTCAAGCTTCAAGACTCAAGCGTGCACCGCTGATTTTCCGCCCCTCCGCCATTCCCGCTGCCAGGTACGCTCGTCCTAGCATCACAAGCCTGCGAGGAACACCGGGCGCAGCGCACCACGCACGCCCCAGACTGGTCGAACACCCGAACGATCCGTGCGTCGGACTATTAGGACAGCACTGCACGTTGCTAGCACCGAATGCAGGCGCAGACGCACTGGGCGGAGGGAGGACCGGACGTAGCACCTCGCGCGCCCGCCGTCACATACTCGCCGGCCGCCGCTGATGCCATAACTAATAGCGCAGCCGCCGCCCTCGTGACCGGGCAGGAAGCGGGGAGCTCGAGTATAAGAGGTGCGTGCCAGTGCATGTGGCCTCGGTGTCCTTGTGCCGTGTACTCATTTCTTTTCTCCAATCTGGCTTTGCATTTCTCAGAAGACGCGAGCGCGGGGATGCCCCTCCGGAAGCGCCCCCGCATGGGCTCGGCGCATATCACATCAGACGCGAGTGGTGAAGGGATGGAATGGATGGGCGGGAGACTGCTGGCGGGGAGCGAGGAGGAAGTGCTGCTGGTGAAGGATGCGAATTACTATATGCCGGAGGGAGACTGTGTTATACGAGTGGAGAATATGCTTTTCAGAGTACGTCTGACTCCCTACTCCACCATTAATGATTGACCGACCGCGAATCACTATGTGTAGGTTCACCGCTTTATGCTCGCACGCGACTCGTCTGCTTTCCAGCACATGTTCAGCATGCCAGGCCACGACGATCAGGGAAGTCGGATCGGCGCAGAGGGGTCAAGCGACGAGCGCCCGATTGTTTTGCTGGGCGAGTGCGCTGCGAGTTTCCGCGCATTGCTCTCGGTCTTGTATGCCCTGTAAGCGTTCGTCAGTTTACTTTATTTCGAATGTCGTTCTCACCGCTCATTCAGCCCTGCCGAACTGCATGCATACACCACAAGCCACTCACCCATCCCCACGCTGCTCACCATCGCGCAAATGACAAACAAATACCACTTCGCCTCGACCGAGACCTGGGCGATCAACGCCCTCCACAGCGTGCTCACCTCCACCAACGACGTGCACCGGCACTACGACCTCTCGTATTGCAGGCCCTCCTTCCTCCGGCGCGTCGTCGAGGTCGCCCTCCTGTGCGGCCACGACGCGCTGTGCGAGTACGCCGTCGGGCGGTGGATAGCGCGGATCATGGCGCGCGAGATCAGCCCGCTGGTGGCGATGGCCGTCGCGGACGAGTTTGGGCTGAAGAAGCTGGGCGGCGTCGCGTACTACGTTGCGCTCCTCGAGTGCGGGGACCGCCTGCAGTTCGACGCCAACGCGTTCGACAATGGGGATGACGATGGGAGCGACGATGGGTCGCTCATTTGGATCGAGGACGATCCGGCCACGGAGTCGAATGCGGAGGCGGGGCCTCAGGCTATCGTACATACGCAAGCGCACACACACGAAGATGCTTTGAACACGTCGACATCATCCACCTCGTCAGCATCGTCTCCTCCGACTCTAACGAGGGCGCAAAAGACGCGTCTTCTCTCCGGATTTTACGCGCTCTCTGGCGTCTGGGAGCGCATCCGGCGGACCGCGCCGACGTTCGACAAGCCCTCGGGCTGCACGTACCACGCGATGGGCTGCGTCGCGACGTGGCGCGCGCTCTGGCTGCGCACGGCGAACGGCGCAGACATCGCGCGGCTGCGCAGCGCCGACATCATCGGCCGCCTGCACTTTCTGGAGGCCCAGCTCGCGCGCGACACGGACCTGCAGTGCGCGCTAACGCCAACGTGCCGGCGCGCCGCGATGGACAGCGTGAAGCGGCTGTGCGAGCAGATCGAGGGCGAGCTCGCGGATTATTTTCACGATGTTACGCGGTAGAGAGCGGGCGCGGGTGGGGATGAAGAGGGTGTGGCGAGCAGACCCTGGCGGCGGACACCGATAATATTGGCGGACTTCAACGGTGCATAATAATTTTCGACGTGAGTTTCGTTTGGATGTTTATTCGCCTTTTCCGGACGCTTATAGAGTTTTTACGTTGGCGGGACAGCGCACGTCCACGAGCGAACAGAAGCTGCCACGATCGTGGGCCTGGCTGGCAGGATCGTATCAACGCATCTGTACATGAATTCGGGCGTCTCGGGCATCCATATCGCGACGAGCAGCGCACAAAGTGACCGCGGCCGTCGGTCACGCACCCCGTTTCGAAGAATCCAAGGACGACACGAGAGGTTCGCTTCTGTGATGGGTGCGATGGCTGAGGTGAGCAGCTGAGGATCGCAGTCGGTAAGACACACTGCGGAAAGCACGAAAATCG
>ALYI01004600.1:0-19039 GCA_001969225.1 Ceriporiopsis andreanae CBS 279.92 | reverse complement strand
ATGTGGCGGCCCTCCTGCGGCACTCTGCGGCATCTCTGCGGCACCTCTGCGGCACTCCGCGGCTGCTCGCGGCGCCATGCGGCACTTTTCCTATGCCCTGTATCAATGCACGTACCTGAATGATCGCTCTTGACCTTTTTTTGCTTGGCGTTCTGGGGGCTGGGCAGACATGAGTGCAGGCTCGAATATAATAGAGACGCGTTGTGCGGGAAGCATTTTGATGAAGAACTGGAGCAATCAAAGAGGGAGGATGGTGGCGGCTGCCAGGCAAGATAGGGCACGACTGCAGCCGGAATGCGGGAACCACGGAGTACCTTGCGAGACGGAAATGCGAAACATTTATTATTAGGAGAGCACCAGACTGCGAGCTGTCAGCGAAACGGCTCTGCACGGCTCTGCACGGCTCCCGCTCTGCTGCATTGCTCAGGTGCGTGGCTTATAATCCTGCGGGTACAAAAGACCGCTCGAGCGGCGTACTCAATCTGAGCGCTTTGAAGGCTTTGTAAGAGCGCACTTGGTTGAAACTTGACACAGAATGACTCGGGGATGTCGGGTAACGCAGACGCAGTAGATGCTTGTGATCGTTCGAAGATCTGTAGCGACAAGACTATTGTTTCGTAGAGAATAATATGTAGCATAAGATGTCACCTCGACTTGCAGGACTCGTCTTTCGGCGACCCCTCAGCGGGCTCTTTCCTGGCCAGGTCCTTCGGCCTTAATCCGCACGTGCGACGATCAGATCCGTTCAGCTGGGCCACCATGTGGTCGACCTCAGCTTCTTCTTGCTTCTTTGTTTCACCTATGACGACACGTCGTTTGGATGTGTGGGTACGATTGGGATCGAGGACAAGTCGATGTTTCGGGTCCGCGCTGAGCGTATGTGTTATCTGGCTGCGTTCTCCGAACCGCGGAGGCCTGCTGGGTCGTGCAAAGCCTTGGCTTTGACGAACTGGCGAGCTTGACAGCGCATACTGAACTCATCCTGTGTAAGTATCAGGCATGATTTATCGATCAAAATCAATCATACCAAATTCCAGGGGGATAGCGTATGTCTTGATGAGTTTGATCTACCGCGGGTCCAGGATCGCCGATAATTTTCGAGATCTTGGTTCGCGAGAACCTGCTTAAGGCTAATCAGGTTAGTGTGGCATCTGAGCTTCGCAGCGAGTTTGCCAACTATATTAGGTGGGTGTTGATCCTTATAACCGGATGTATGCCACGCTTCGAGTGCCTCAAACACTTTCGACACAAGACTTATTGGAGGGTCTGTCAAAATATGCACTAAGAGCTGGAGTGATCCGCGTTGAACCATCTAGAAGTACGCACATTGTCGTCGTGAGCTCCTGGCAAGCCTTCACGGACTCGCAACCACAGAAGCCCGCAGCTCATTTCGAGGGTAGACGAACAGCTACCGTGCTGCCTTAGCGCAGCACACTAGCTCTTCGCTCCTTCGAGTCCGACGCCGGGCTTCTTAATTGGTGTGGGCAACCGGTCAAGGGACGAGCGCGTGTGCTGACGATGAAAGTTGAGCTTGCCATGGTCTTCATCGCGGGCCAAGCATCACGTTCTAGCAGTAGCGGGAGATCATCTTGATATCATCGCCTCGCAACTGCGCGCCGTACATGCACTCGATCTTCCGATCTTGACTTTCGATCTTTTTCGATGCAAAGCACCAAGCGTGACCTACAATAAACATCACCGCAGCCGGTCTCTATAGTCTTGAAACAGCGTAAGCACGACAAGCTGATACGGATGAGACCGGCACCTTCACAATTTCGCGTTCTTCGTGCTTTCCTCTTCGTGCATCTTCCCCACTATCGTTTTCTGATACTGCATCTCCTTGCCAAACGTCTTCACTCCCGGCACAGATATTCGACACTCAGCTGCCCTTCCCAATTTCCTAGGTGAGAGAGCTGTTGTAGACCGCCCGTCAACGGTACTCCTGTTCCCAGCTCAGGGCAGTGCGACGATATGTGGCGACGTCCGGTCTTGCGCGATGCTTTGACAGCTGCGAGAAACAGGGGCGTTGAAAGTGACGGGAGATGGACACCATGTTCCTGTACGTCTGGACAGGCTGTAAGTCATACGCGCCAGAAACAAGAGAACTACGCACCTTCACGACAGCGTGGTCTCCGCCCGTGCACATCGACTGCTGCTCTTCTGCACCTCGCTCGCTCTAGTGCCAACCTTCACGTTGACCCGCCGCCCAGCTGCCTCACGTTCACAGAAGCTGTGTTCGGCTCGTAAGGGGTAGGGAAGAGAAAACCTGGTATACCGCCTGCGAGCAGTGCACCGGTCGTTTGTTCCTCTAGCGGACGCCGGGCTTGCTGCTCTCAAATGTATCGGAGACCCGCAATGGACCGCGTAGACCTTGTTAATCGGTAGGTCACGTCAGTCGGGTCGTACTGTTTTACCAACTAGAGCCGCGATTCGCGACGAGAATCAGCGTGTGTTCAGGGAGACATTGAAGCTCAAACTTACGGAGCTACAAATCGAGCACCCGTCGTGGCAGCTGCAGGGAAAAGAAAAAAGTTAGTGATCGTTTCAACATCAGGACAAACGGCGCAGGCTTCGGCGATGGTGGACGCAACAAAGTGAATACTTGCAAGTCGAACAAAGAAGAGGAACTTGAGAGTTGCTTGAGACCGAGAAGTTGTTTGCGCGTATTTGGACACCTCCGCGCAAACGTGTTTGCGCGTGTTATGCACCCTACATGTTCTCGTTCCACCCTTGACCAACCCTTGACTATCCTTTTTACATCTCTACCTA
The DNA here is from genome assembly GCA_001969225.1 of Ceriporiopsis andreanae CBS 279.92. Taxonomy (NCBI): domain Eukaryota; kingdom Fungi; phylum Basidiomycota; class Agaricomycetes; order Polyporales; family Meruliaceae; genus Ceriporiopsis; species Ceriporiopsis andreanae. The sequence continues at coordinate 16,270 of ALYI01004600.1, read as the reverse complement.
TGAAAGTCACAGTGGCTTTTGGAGTCAGCCTAGGCAGAGGGACACTGACTCTATACGCCACACGACTTCAAGACACCGCGCGCCGGAGCACGAACGATCAAACAGCGAGCATGGAGCTCGAGATCTCGGTGCGCCACTACACACGCTCGGCTTGCGGATACTTACTAGGCCTACCATGCAGCCAGATCGCTCTCAGAGGGATGTACGGGCATAGAGGTGCGCAGACCTGTCGTGGCTTTCGTGTACGTCTCAAGGACCTACATCCCGTCGTTCGGCATATACGCATCTCCTTAGGGTACGCCGACGCGCCCTACGAAAGCTCACAGACGCAGGCGGCATTTACCTCCCTTCCATCACCGTAGGCAGAACTGGCCATGTCGGCGAGCCGCCTCGAGATTTGACTTCTACGATCGCCGCACGCGAGCACTCTCGACCAGGGATTCGAGCATCCGCAGCACCATGAATCGGCGTGGAAACTGCACTCGGTTACTTTCCAGGTGACATACAGACGGAACCCGCGTACGTGCAGTCACTGCTCTCTCTCCTAGCGCGTACATGTAGCCCTTGTGGATATATCACCCTCGGGTGCTGCAGGCACGCGCTCTGAGGACGGATCACCATGCCTGCAGTTTAATCAAGTCGCTCAGTTCAAGCATCCGCTTCACCCTTTGTCGGTCGATCCCGGGCCCTTCAGCTCGTCCCAGCTTGGCCCCCGCCCCTGCTCTCTGCGGCGCGTGGGACGCATGTACCGTACTGTACGTCGCACAGTATGCCATGTATGTATTTGATCCAGTTCAATCCTCATCGATATCGGATGCTGCGGGTCTAGATTCTATCGAGTTGTGAAGTTTCCATGTTTACAATGCTGAAGTCTGTCACCTGTATTCTATAGTGTCGTTCGCCCACAAGGTCCAATCCCGACATACGCTTCTGCTAGACTCAAAGATTCTTCTCCGGCGCCTCCGCAACTCCATTCTGATACTTCCGTACATCCTCCCTATGCTCGCCCTTATCGTCCTTCTTGAAGAACTGCACGTCCTCGCTGTCCATCTTACCCGCGACCTTGTCCGCTTGCCACTTCTTGAACGCGAACCCGGCCCCGGTGTGCGAGTAATCCTTGGCGTTCGCCTGGTCCTTGTGGTACTTGACGCGGATGAAGTCGGTGTCAATGGAGGCGGGGTCGAGGGAGAGCGAAACGAGCGCGTTGATGGTGGTCGATTTGATACCGCCGGGGAATGTCCACGTCTGCAAGCATGGGTGAGTACTTTCATCCGTTAAAATGTTCCAGCGGAAGAGTTCACCTGCTCGTTCTTGAACTGGATCAGACCGGGCTCATTCAGCACCACCTCGTACCCTTCATTCTTACTCTCCCTAAACAACTTCGGCAGCGCGAACCACTGGCCAGCCATCTTATAACGGTCGTTCGCGTACACGAACTGGTCGTCGTACACGCAGTCCTCCGTGTATCTTTCGACGCGGCGGCGCGTGGGCTCGCACGAGTACAGCGCGAGGATGTCATCGAGCAGGGCCTGGCGCGCGGGCGAGACCGGGAGCGACTTTGATGGAGTGGGCTTCCAGTCGTCTGTGGCGGAGGTCTGGCGCACTTCGAAGTGCTCTCCGGGGAGAGAGGCGTCGGTAGGCAGGGTCGTCGTCGTCGGGTTGCCGTTCGGGTTTGACATCGTCACAGATGTTTTGTTACGGGGTCCTCAAATATGTGCGATCTTTTCGCGTATGCGTGTGCTGGCCAGAAAGCAAGCAGCTGAGGGTAAGCGTTGTGATGAGCGGCGAGCATACTCACGGTCACTTCAGAATGCAGGACGTGAAGGGGAGAAAGAGAGGGTCGAGCTCTACGGACTGTTAAATGGCTCGTTTTCAACACCATGTTGGGCGTGGGGTAGGATGACGCGGGACGTGGGGAAGTGCAAGCGACGAGGCGACAAATCGAGCGCCCGAAGCAAGTCGGCGGCGACGTCGTGCTTACTTGGACATGTATCGTACTGATATTTGTCGTATAAAATATGCACACTAGTTGAGGCTATTCGGCGGTCGGACTCAGGTCACAATCTTGTTGCCGATACGGTCGGAGACGAGGGCGAGGCAAACAGAGTCCCGGATGAGGAAGGAAGAGGACGTATACCAGATGTCCATGGTCAAAAAGTTCAGTTACGATACATCGTAGAGGATATGTTGGAACTACTACAGCACGTCGCGCGAATGAAGGACGAAACGTTGAGGCAGGGCTAGGCCGCGCTAAGACCTTCGTGCATTTCCACTGCTGTAAGCCCGTCCGCTTGCGTGTCCAGATGGTCCTGGTGGCGAGTCGAGATGTGAACGAGGACGCGTTGACGGGGGACTGGCAGGATGACGTGACCCGAGAGCTGTTCAAGCTTCGCCGCCTGCTTCGCGAGCCCACAGACCAAGTCCTTCCACGCTTGCTCGAAAAGCCGATCTTCCAAACACGCCTTGAACATAAGAAATACAAGCTCTAGGATAGAGTGAGGACGTGCCGTAATATCCGAGACAACAACGACATCGCATGTCCTAGCTGACACAAACCACGCAGCACGAATGGACATATATAGTCCTGGAAACATTCCTACTTAAGCGGTGGCTGCGGCGCAAAGTTGATAGGAATGACTGCTTGATAACGAGGTGGCGTCATTAGGACAGGGATACGTTGTCATCACAAGCGCGACGCACCAGGTTCTTGTTCGTGGAGAGGCAACCACCGAAGTATCGCCCAGCCTGCCTGTACTCGACGATCCGCTCAGTGAACCCATAAATATTCTTGACCGAGCGTAGATCAGCTCTGCTGGAGTGTACTTCTAGATCGCGTGGTGTGCGCGAGCGACTCGAAAGAGCCTTGAGGCTTGAGGGCCGAGCACGACAACAAGCGGGAAACGTCGGTCAGCGCGTCGGCCATAGAGATTAAAGGACCAAATGCGAGTTTCATAGCAGTTTTTTACGTCATTTCACTGGTACTTGGCCCCTCGAGATGTGACAAAAGTGAGAAAGCGGATAGAGATGATGGCAGATGGAAAGAAGACACAATTTGAGCGCCCAGCTGAAGGAGGCAGTTGTCGAGCGTGCGATCACAACAGGCGTAAACAACGACCTCGTCTTCCAATACCATCTTGATGATCGTCTTCTTAACTTTCATCCCTCCCCCAAGTGGTCACTATTGCCGCATGACCATCAAAAGTTCTAGTCGGATGCAGAAAAGAGTTTCAGCTCCATTCTCGCGGTGGTCGGACGGACCCGAACATTCACATTCTCAGACCATCAGGCAAGAGTAGCTGTGGTCGTCACCTTTGAGCCATTCGCCCGGCCATATGCATCACGGTCACATACGGCGAGGCTGAGAGGCCGCCGTGTGCAAAGCGGGAGATATTTGATCGTAAGCTTCACTTCCCTGACTCAATCTTGCGGTGAGCGGCCCTTGATGATTCTGCCTACCACCCACGCTGACCAATTCTCGCAGTGATTACCGAGGTTGATATTAGATTCAATGACTGGCAATGGCATGCTGAGAGCCGTGGGCAGTCGGACTGGTTAACTTGATGAATTTTAACTTTAATGTTTGAAGTCATCTCGCAGGTCGCGGCAATACAGCATGTGTCTTTGCGGCGTCGTAACCGCGCAAGCGTTACACAGTACCAGCGGTCATACCCCGGTACGATTGAGCTTTTGACCGGACAGGACTGACCATCCAGCGGTGATCCATGGCCACTGCGCGCTGCTTGAATATTGCACGGAGACGCCGAGGGAGCCAACGCGCTCCGGTCAGACATGTGTGTGCGCATGCGTTATGAGTGTAGTACGTCCTCATCTATTAATCGTCTTAGCCCCTCTTGAGGGTTCAATCTTACTGCAGCGACGATAAATGGACAGACGACGATGATGACAGGATTTTTGCGCTCCTGAGAGGCCGTGTGAGTGCAGGAATATCGATCAACTCATCACGAAAAACACGAACCGATGGGCAAGCGATCTAACGAGATGTGTTCGTTAGTCCTCAACGTTGTATCTACTGCATCGATTTGATCTTGATGTATCTTGATGCACAGCCTGAAAGAATGGAAGACATCGCCCGCGAGCCCCGAAGCTGCTCGACTCAATACACAACCCGCCATGTCCACGACCTTCAGTGAGCAATGGCACCCGACGCATACTCTTCTTGGATAGTTTTTCCCACTGAAACATTCTACACATCTCAATAATCTAATGCTAGTCCGTAGAATCCCGCCGCTGTATACTCTCAAGTTGGTGTATGCTGTTCATGCGGCGATGAAGATTCGTAGGTCCGTGTGGCAATATGCCTTCGCTGATTGCTTTATCTGACATCTTGAGTACCCAGCGTGGCCCGTTACCGTGAAACACATTGCCCGACCTGGCTGTCAAATGGAGTAAGCGCAGATGACGTTGATATCTGATGTTCACGGTGGCCTCCATTCTGACGATTTTCGTGACATTGCCTTGCTCGCTTTTCAGGATGTCCCACGACTCGAAAATCTTCCAGCTAGGAGGCGCATGGTCTTCACCCAGATCAACCCTGAGATTGCACTCCCTCATATATCTACGCCCCATAATCGTTCCGAGGTTCTGACCAGACGAGACCCCGCTGTTTCCTCGATGCTCGAGCCCGCTAATCCACTCTCTTCTCTTCCCGAAAGTGCAGCTGCTCAGTGGACAGCCACCGAGTATCTATTTGTCGCCACATTAACAGTCTGTGCTTCATCTATATCAGAGTCGAATGACTGATCATCTGGCATCGAACATTTACAGGCGTGGGTATGGGACATCTTGGTGTCTCTACACGAAGAATATCAGCTGTTAATATCAAATTTAAAGTTGGGAGTTGTCCAAACGGTATATATCATCGCGCGGTCAGTCGATCATAAAGCGCTTTGCGTACCATACTAACATATGTTTCGCACAGCACGCTCTCCGTGACATCTCTTGTAATGGCCGTGTCGTTCGGAAGTGGGTGACCGTATTTTTTGCAGGCGATATTATCTTACCTTGAGACTAATCAGGTGCCAATATCGGCGACTGCGACGGCATGATCATGGCGACCAGCGCGATGGGAGCGACCGCCATCGCAGCTAATGCGTACCTTATCTTCCTACGCGCTCAAGCCGTATTCGCCCACAACAAGCCGGCCGTGTTCGCTTTCGGCTTATTGTGGCTCCCCACTGCTGCATGTTCTTTCGCCTCGCCAGCTGCGCCCACGGGAATACACATCGGCGACACAAATCGGTGTATCACTGGCAAAGTGCGCGCGTACGATTCCGCGGGCGTCGTAGCCGCCGCCATCACCGACACCACCATATTCCTGGCGATCACGTATCGACTACTCACCGTTCACGTAATTGGCCAAGGCTGGTCTAGTCGACTGCACTCTTTTTTTAGCGGCGCCGGCATGCACGAAGTATCTAGGGTGCTGCTGCAAACAGGACAGTTATACTACCTGTACGCCCTCTTCCTTACTCCGCTGATTCTTGTTTGACGTCTTTGTAGGCCTATAGTTTGCACAAATATCCTAGCAGCGGTGAGCATCACCGCGCCCTCCATGCCACCCGCCATGCACATCGTGTTCAACGTACCAAACGTCGCGCTTACCAACATCATGGCATCCCGTGTGCTGCGCCAATTGCGGCTCGGTATCCTCAACGACAGGTCACTCACACAATCGTCGAGGCTATTCACGGACCTTGAGTTCAGAGGGCAGCGCTCGGGTAGGTCTTCTCCAGGGGCTTACTCCGACACGCACCACCCTTGTACCGACGAGATAAATGTCAGCACCGTGTAGGCTTTTTACCTGAATATCTGCATGTGACGTTGAAAGCGTTCTGAAGGAGACACGGGACTGTCAGCGCGTCCTAAGGACTCCGAGCCAGGAACGCGACGCGCAATGCGGTCACGTGGAAAAATCTGCAGAGTATGAAAGGCGACGACAAACACTTGAGAGATAGAACCAAGATAAAACTCCTAGCTCTGAGCGTTTGTGGCATCAAAACGTAATTATACAGAAAGCGCGAGGCTAATGGGATATGAATCGAGGTTTGAGGAGGAGTTGGTTCAGCTGCCTCAGCATTGGTATAGTATGACTTCGGTGAGTCGTCCTGACCCAACAGAATGCGGCTGTCGCATGAGCTCGAAAGAGAGGTGACGTACCGCCGCAAGCTTGCAAGCAAGTTCAAGGTGAGGCTCAGCTGGGACCAAGCTGGCACATGGGTCGAAGACCATGTCGAACGAAAAAACGGTGTACACATGCAAAAACGCAATAGCACAGGCATGCAATACATTATGAGTGAAAAGGTCGTGCAGGTCGTCGTCGAGACAGCCTGCGGCCTTGAGCAATGAAGATAAGATGCGGTAACGGTGATGAACTTAATCTTATCAATAATAAGCGCCAGCTCCGTCGACTGGTGATCGCGACTCATGAACATGCATGAACTGCGACACCGAGAGGTCTGATAATGCATGTCTGCAGAAGCACCCGTGATATCTTCTCGTCAGCTTGGACGGTCACGATCATTAAGCGGAAAGTGCAAGGCGAGGACGTTTCACCAGAATCACCACAGTGTCGCAAAGTTGCTGCAGTGCTTATTAGACTCGCGAGCATCTCAAATCGGAGGCGCACTTTGGGCATGGCAGATATTACGGCGCAGTATAGACACGTTCGATGACCGCCGGATTGCAGAATCCCACCGGTGCCATGCTCAGCCCGGCGCCCTGCCAAACCAAGGGGTCTACATGCTGCGAGCTACATCATCGACAATCCTCAGCTCTTTCTACCACGACGAGCTCCGCTCATTCCGCCGGTTTCGGAGTCAATCCAATGTCGTAGGAGAATCCTGCGCTGTCCGACGTATTCATGAGCATGAAGTTGGTGATCCCTGGATGTACTTACTTGGCGAAATTCAGGCGCTCGATGTCGGCTCATTTGATGCAGGGATGGGCAGGAATTCAAGGGTAGTTAATGGTCTAGATATATCTGAGGGCCGCCAATGGTTGAGAATGCGGAGCTGTAATTGGCGCATCGCCCTGCAGACCATGGCGTTCGTGAGCGCGACATTGGACACACTGAACAGCACGTGAAGCCCGACGGGGAAGGACGGCGCGAGGATAGTGGCAACTGCCACTATGTTCATACAGACCGTCGTACTATGCAATCAGGGTGAGTCACATACAGCCAAAAATGCGGCAGAATAAAGAGACTCACAAGTAGTACAGCTGACCTGTCTGCAACAGTGCCCTCGATACTTGGCCCATGCCAGCGCCGGTGAAGAAAGCGCGCATCCGGGCAGACCAGGTGTCACCAACGAGATGAAAGCCGAGGAGCCGGTATGTGATGGCGGCGAAGATTAATGTGTCGTATGCAGCGGCGGCAACGACGCCTGCACATCCGTATGCTTTCATCTCGCCGTCGATACACTGTCGGCTGGGCCCAATGCGGACGGCCGACACAGCAAAGGGGAGGGCGGCATAGCAAGCGCTCGCGATCACCCACAATATGCTGAAGGCGTGAGCGACTGGCCTGTCGTTGATAAAAACAGCCCTGGCTCGTAGACAGACGAGAAACATGTTCGCGGAGCTGGCGGCCGCCAGCATCGCAGCACAGGTGATAATCGTAGCATTGCAGTCGGCAATGTCTCCGACTTAGAGAGTGTGAAAATATCAGTTTGAGCCTGGTAGAAAGAGGGAATCCCATTCTCGTACCTGTAGAGGCCACGGTCGTTACGATGCATGTGAATGACAGCACACTATAGATAGTCAGGTGGCAGAGTTTACGGGTGAGATGCCGGGACGTACCGTGCAAGGAGGTAGACTGTTTGTACGAGCCCAAACTTGAAGGTCAAAAATCGATATTCGTCGGGCAGAGACGCCAGAAGATCCCAAATCCATGCCTAGCGCAAAGCCATATGACGATCGCATAGTCAGGTTTAGGGAAACCACGACTTCAAGCCGAAGCGACGTACCGTCAGGCTTGCAATGAATAAGTATTCGCAATTTCGCCACTGCTGAATTCGAACAAAATCGTCAGAATGCCAAATAATGGAGCCCGTTAGACGGGGCGCGCTGGGCGAAGTAATGAACATGAGTGGAGAGGGCCTTTCAGCAGTGAGAAAAACGTGCTTACTTTTTTATACGCACGAGGTGAGCAAGCTTCGATGATCAAAGTACAGCGTCAGAACTTACCAATATGATGCGCCACTGGGGCCTGTACTACGAACCACGTGCAATCATCGTAGACTGCTAAAGTAGGGAACTTCAATATTGACAGAATGTCTCCCAATCCTGTTTGAGAGCCGAGCAGGACACCCTCCGACGTCAAGCCTACGGAAGCCGTAGTCTAAAAGAAATTTCCGTAATCCTGTAGCGTTCAAAACGTCCTGTCCTAAGACTGAATCTTGAGCATCGCATGTCGGGGGTCAAAGCAGCCGTGCAGCGTCTTCGATAGGAGCGCATGTCGAGGCCCCAGATTTCACCAGATCCGCAAGGCTATCAGTTTATACCGAGCGAATAGGATCCTACATGCTGCCAGTTGCATCGTCAAGATCCTCAGGTCCTGCCTTGCAAGACAGTTTCCACGGATCCCACATTTGCCTGTCATCCTAGCTTCCTAGTCAATGCCTCATTTGCTGTCCGACGTCGCCCGTGAGCACTGATAACAAGTTTTCGATCACTGATGTACTCACTTGTCGAGACTGAAGCCCTCGGTGTCGGTCCGCTTAGTGCGTAGAAGGGCAGAAACTCGACCGTAGTTCATGGCCTAGATGTGTCTAAGGGCGGCACACTGTCGAGGATCCGGAGCTGTAGCTGACGCATCGCCCTGCAGACCATGACATTCGTGAGCGCGACGTTGGGCAAACTGAACAGCGGGCGGAGCCCGATTGAAACCGACGGCGCGAGCATAGTGGCAGCTGCCATTATGTTCATGCACACAGTCGTACTGTATCATCAGAGTAAGTCGATTAGAATCCACAGATCGCGGAATGATGAACTGATACTCACAAGTAATACAGCTGACCCGTCTGCAACAGTGTCCGCGATACATGGCCCATTCCAGCGCCGGTGCAGAAAGCGCGTATTCGGGCGGCCCAAGTATCCCCGGCGATGTGGAAGGCGAGGAGCCGATGAGTGATGGCAACGAAGATTAACGTGTCGTATGCGGCGGCGGCAACGACGCCCACACAGCCGTATTCCTTCATCTCGCCGTCGATGCATTGTCGGATGGGGCCAACACGGACGCCTGATAGGGCGAAGGGAAAGGCGACATAGCAGGCGGTTGCGATCACCCACATCACGCTGAAGGCGTGAACGGCTGGCTTGTCGTTGGCGAAAACCGCTCTGGCGCGCAGACAGAAGAGATACATGTTGGCGGAGCTTGCAGCTGCTATCATCGCAGCGGAGATGGCGATCATGGTGCTGCAGTCGGCGACAGTTCCGTCTGTGAAGATATCAGTACAACATTTACGGAAACGAAAGGAATTCTTATCGGACCCGTATAGACCACAGTTATCACGATGCACATGAACGACGACAAACTAGTATAGGCCGTCAGAACGAAGGCGTGGTGATCAGACCGCCACATGCAGTAGCTTACCGAGCAAGGACGTAGACTGCCTGAACAAACCCAAACTTGTAGGTCAAAAACCGATGTTCATCGGGCAGGGACGTCAGCAAATCCCAAATCCAAGCCTAGCACAAAGCCGAGCATTAGTCAAATTTTAGGGCAGAACGGGACCTCAAGGTTGGAGCACCGCACCGTCAGAGTTGCAATGAACAAGTACTCGCCATCTTGCCACCGCTGAATACGAATGACGTCCTTAGGGTGCCAAACTACAGAACCTATGAGATCGGCCTGAGGCGGTTTCAGTGACGCAACGGCCATAAGTGGGATGCGACTCACGAGCACGATGAACCTCTATAAGTACGGAGTCAGTGGCTTCCTTGATCAAAGTTGGACATCAATACTGACCAATCTGTGGCGCCAGCTGTACTATGAGACACCGTGCAAGAAGCGCAGACTGCTAAAACGGGTGAGAGACATGAGGCTCTGCAGGAGATCTTCTGAATAAGCGCATTGACAGGAAGATTGTGCGAGACTCATGAGTCATTCCATGAGTCGGTATCGGTGAGTACGACGAGTTTCTATCAAGCACTGCATCAAAGGGCACGACGGTCGTCGTGGCGGGTGAGGAAGAACTGAGCGATAGATAAGATCGACAAAATCGAAATGTCATCTTATCTCATCTTACTATCTCTTCTACTAAGTTACGCGCCAGTCGTATAGATCAACTCGCGTTGACCCCGACGACCATCTGGAGGACCAAACTTCCTGCTTCAACCGTCTCAACACGATCTGCAGCGCCATGCTACGACTTTGTACTTTTGTGTAGTGCTCAGGCCGAGACGGATCAATCAGAATATGGAGCCAAGCCTTTCGACCACGACTCCCACTTGTCCACCTCCGCGCCGACCGCTTGGAGATGCGTCCTGAAGATCTGCGCTGCGTCAATACCCAGCGGAAGGTGCAGCGGTGGCTCAGCCTCGCTCGCAAGGTCGTAAATACGAGCGATGGCCTGCCTGAGGTCTCCATCGTGCTTGATCGGACTCGCGCCTGTCGCGAGGATCGCGCGGACGCGCACTGTGGGTAGCGCAGGATTCGTGTACGCGGGATATGCGGCGCAAAGCACGGCGTTGGAGGTGCCGTTGGTGGAATAACCACCGGGTGCGATGAGGGTAGCCTGACCCCGGTGAGTCCTGCTTTCGATGAGATAGGAGAAAGAGGCTCACGTTGATGTTTCACGCAGGATTGAGCTCGAGCATCATTGATTCCGTGAGGCCTCCCGGGTCTAGCATTCACAAGTCAGTTACGTTATACCTTGTCCCCGTTCCTTTACTAACCTACCTTCGTCGCACTCAAGTGCCCAACAAGCGGCATGGACCCAGTGATTCCCGTCGTCGTCGACGTGACGAGTAGGCGTCCGCCCATCGGCTCGTTCACGTCGCGGAAAACCCGCACAGCCTCCCGACTCACATTCGCCGCGCCCCAGAGGTTCACGTCGAACAATTTCCGCGCGACATCGTCTGGTGCACCCTCGACCTCCGCCACGACGCCGTAACCCGCGTTGTTGAAGACCACGTCGACTCCGCCGAACGCGTCCACGGCCTGCTGAAACGCGGACGCGATGGCAGACGGCTATGTGACGTCGAGCGGCAGGACTAGCAGCTGCGAGGCGGGGTACTGCGAGGATAGGGAGTCGAGCACGGACGGCGTGCGGAGCGTGGCAACAGCGATGTCGCCGTTCGCGAGGACGTACTCTGTGGTTATTCTTCCGAACCCGCTGGATGCTTCAGTGACTAGCAAAGAAGTAGTGAGCGGAAATTCGCGTGTTCGCGCACGGGTGCGTACTGAACCAAACTTTAGAAGGCATTAGCACTAACTAGCTAGTTGTGAAGACAAACTTAGCAAATACATGTCTATAGCTATTACACCCCGCTGTGGTTTTATTACCCTCGCCTCGGGCAGTCGCCTCCCGCAATCACCATCGCCGGACCCCTACTTCCGACACCTCCCTCGCCACGCAAGCGCGCCGGGCGCCCATACCGCATTGACCAGCTCGCGACAATGTATTACACGTGGCGACGTCTGCGCCTGCGCGTCGCGTCGGGCAATACGCGTACTCTACCTCGGCGAGACCCAAGAGTTGCCTCGGGGATCCCCTAGAACACCAACGCGATTGCCCGGCCGCGCGCGTTTCCCGATCGACAAGGACTTAAGCTGGCTAGACGGCGGGAAGCGCTTGCGTAGGGCGGCGGCGGGCGCGGATGGCTGGCGTGGTTCGCGGCAAGAACGTGCGCGGCGGGGTGCCAGCTCCCATTCTAGTGTCCGTCGTGAGCCCGCACGGACGACGCACACGACGTATCGATTTGTCGGCGTCTTTCACCGATACCGTCCTCACATGCAGTACGCTCTCCTCAGCAGCTGTCAACGGGCGTGGTGGCGGTGTACGTGCAAGTGCATGAAGAGCGTCTTGGCCATACGATTCACCTTACTGGACCGCTGCAGCCTCGTACGTCCTCCTCCCAGTACGTCGGAAATACAAGTCTCGCCGGAAACTCCATTGTTCACCAGGATCACATCCTCTGTTCAGCGGCTTAGAAGGTTCCGGCTGCCGAGTCTAAGCAGAGGAGAATGTGTAGCACGGCCCCCGTTCTGGTCCATATCGACTGTCTGTTTGCGCCGTCATCTCGATGACTTGTGGTGCTCGATGCCTCGTATTTTTTTGACTTTCCTCGCCACGAGAATGCGACAATGGACGCGACCCGGAAGGTGGGTAAGAAAACGTCACGAACGACATGCTGATCTATAAGGCGGGCGAATATTGTACGTCCAACTTTAAATCCTCGTGAAAATGCGCGCACTCCACAAACTGAGATAATTAGATGGTATTCGCAGGTTGCAGCCTTTCGTCCATAAATTGAGCACGCGCAGCGCTAGGTGGAAACCATCACAGGGTAGGAAGAAGTCGGCATTGAGGATGACCTCAATGCGAAACGATGTCCGCATCAGAGACTTCGGGTACGAGATGTCTAGCGGTATCACCGACAACGAACGCGATAAGTTTAGCGATCAATAAGACGAGGATGGTAGCCCAGCTCATCCACACCAGCACAATGAACGCAGTCACGAAGCGGCATTGGAAGTGCTTGTGGCACGAGGGAGGATCTACTAAGAAAGCCTGTCGGCACAGATTAGAGTTTATGAAAACATCATTGATGTTGTTTGCACATCGTTTGGAGGCCAGGCGTACCGTAGATATTGTGGCATCGACGACCCAGACACTAAAGAGTATCAGGAGGCCAAAGACCTCCGCCTTGAAATGATTCAAAAAGCCGGGGCTGTTGTGGCTGCACATCGCGCGAATACTATGTACACAGAGCGCACACCACACCCAGTTAAACTTGATCCCCGTACATCGAGTCGTCGACACAAAACAGACCTCACAACCATGGTATCCAGAGGATGGCGAGCGTCAAAGAAATGAGAAGTTCCACGACGATGGGATCTGGTCATGTTCACGATGACTGAGCAAGCGAGGCGGCGAAAGGACATACCATACGTTGCGAGCGGAGTGTGGACGTGGAACACCACAGAGGTGGCACTGATAAGCACCACGGAGAACAGCCACTGAAGTGAGGTTGCGACAGGCGATGAGCTCGGTGGATGGAAAGCGTGCGTCGCGCAGCGTGAGGACACACCAAGGTTATGTAGAGGATTTGAGTGTTGGAAGGGCGCTGGATTACCGGTGTTGGCATGCTGTTCCCAAAAAAAATGCAACACAAGATGTGGTGAGAGGTACGAAGGAGAGGAATGGCGAAAGCAAGGCAACGCAAGGGAACGCCGGTAGTTAAGCATGTCCAGTGGCACCAGAAGGTTCAAAAACGCAAGTCATATCCCGCCGTGATTACCCTGGTTGGTACTAAGTTGGAAGGACGGCAGGCGCATAAAGAGAGATCGCAGTCGTGCACGTGTATACAGGACAGCCTCCACAACCCGGCGCCTAGTATGCGTTCCTTTACCTTCTGCTGCCAGTGGACATGCTTAAATACCGTTCCCTTGCGTTCCCTTGCTTTCGCCATTCCTCTACTTCGTACCTCTCACCACCTCTGTTGTTGCATATTTTTTTTGGAACAGCATGTCGACACCAATAATCCAGCACCCCTTCTACGATCGCATCCTCTACATAATCCTGGTGTGTCCTCAACTTGCACGATTTTTACCCGCCGAGCTCATTGTCCATCGCGTTGTCCTCTCACCCAAGTGGCTGTTCTCCGCCATGCTCGTCTGTATCATCTCTGTAATTTTGCACGTATACACACCGGTCGGGCTATCGTATGGTGCGTGCTCTCGCCGTCTTATATCCCTGCTCACCCCATTGTGGATGCGGACCACTAGCAGATCCCATCGTCGCGGAACTTCTTACCTCGTCGACGCTCGCCCTTCTCTGGTCGCCGCGATTGTAAGCCTTCAGTGCTTTTTTTCTGTTCATACGTTACTAAACGGTCAATATCGCGATGCACATGTGACAGTATGCGCATCATGTACATCAAGCACACAGTCGGCTTTCTAGCCACCTTCAGAAAAGAAATATTTGGACTACTCGCATTGTCCGTTACATGGGCTTTGGGGGCTGCAATATCTATGGTGAGTCCATCGAATCGGCGGTCATTGTGATGTGTGGTCCTAATCGCTCTGCTCGATTCGCTTTAGTCGTTCTGGGACAGCTTAGGCTCGTGCCACCAGCACCTTGAGTGCCGCCTGATTGCAGCAATTGTCGCGTTTGCATGGATGAGCTGGACATCAATTCTAATATTGCTTGTGATTAGCCTGATTACTTATATCGTGGGCGACATTGTCGGGCATCGCATGCACGAAGTTCACGAGCTGGAGGCTGTTTCCTGACGCTCGTATTTGGTACGGGCTGATACGTAGAGTTTTTAACTTCAATCGCTTAATACATTCGGTTGCATTGTGCATGGTTTGCCGAACAGTTCGAATGGCACGGTACGCTTCTGTTCTACAGACTGGGATACTCGCGTGGCCTGACGCGTACTGATCACTCCCGATCGCGCCTGTCACGTGCCAGGCTCGCGGCGACTAGCTTCCACGTGCACTGACATCACGCGCGACTGGTCTGTTTGCTCCGCGCCCCTGTGGGTTCTAGCAGGGACAGCTCCTTTTCGTTGTGGAAATACTGGGCGACTCTTGACGTCAGGCGGAGGGAATGGACCATGGAGCGAGGCAAACCTGGAAAAGACCCACCGACCTCATATACCCCGTACAAGTACTTGCTAGACCTTTCAGCTAGTATTACGACGACGACCACATCAACCACGACGAGCACGACATTTCTGCACATATCAGAGGCAACAAACGAACACACATCTATCATCACTATCGACAACGACAACGACGATGACAGGAATACCACCGCTTGACCCCTCGGCGCATGCCCGCACGACCACCAGCGACCTCGTGCCCATTGATTCTAACCCTGCCTTCTCTACTCCGACTACCGCAGCGGCGAGAAATCCTACGACCCAAGACATGCTGGACGCAAAAGAGGCCTCGCCAGCCGTCGGAAGGGGTGATAACGCCGGCATCGGGAGCGGTATGCATAAGTTCGGTACGGGAGGAGCAACCGGGCAGCCTGGGTTCGAAGAGCGCAACATGCGCCCAGGGACCTTATTCACGAGTACCGGTGCTCAAGGTGCGTTCCTTTCATGCGAGTTTCTCTGTCTTTCGCCGCGAAAATTGTCGTTGGCAACAATTGACGACTATGGCGGACAGGCACCGCCTCGACGACGAGCACGCCTGGACAAGAACTACCTGGCGCATTCCCGCAAACGCCATCCCATTCCAAGGCTGGCGCGCCGTCTGGGCTGTCCGCCTCGACCTCTGGTAGGTCTTCATAGTGCTCGTCCCGCCAGACTGTCCTCTACACGGGTGTTACTCGTTACACCTATTCACCTCGGTGCTATGTGACCGTTTTGCTCGCGTTTTCTGAACCCATCATCCATCTCACAGGAAACGAAGAAGATCTGACCAAGCGCGGAGAGTCTCTGACTGTCCCCGCCGCTCAGGGGCTGAACAGCGCTGGAGAAGGCCTGAGTAACGCCAGTGCTGCAGTCGGCGGCATGCTCGCAGGCGCGGCGACTACGGCGGCGTCATACCTCCCCGATAGCGTCTCTGCTTATATCCGTGAGTGTCCGCCTTTCTGTGCATCATTTTGCAGTTCTGCCCTGTCGGAGTCCGGATCTGAGTTGCTCAGCTTCCTTGGTTTTCCCCTCGTTGGCTATATTCGCTGTCCGCATCGGCTGTTTCTCTTTCTCTTTTACCTGCTCCTGCCAAGCGCACGGTTCGCATTCGTCACTTGGAGGACTACCTTGCAACCCGCACGTATCCACCGCAGCGGTCTCGCCAAGCCCGCATCCATCATCGCATCGATAGCACACGCATATATGCACCCACGACGCGCATGGCCGCAATTACAGGCCGTCCCAATCCCCATTAGTGCGCGTATGGCTGCCTCCCTCGTCGATGCGCGTGCGTGTATCCACACCAGTCCCGCGCACATATCCACGCCGCCCAATACTCGACTGCTAGCCGTCTCTCCCCAGCTACACCCATCCCTGAGTCGCGGATCTGCTCGACCTCTCCAAGTGGCTACAACGCCCGTCCCCGCCCACCCAC
>ALYI01004597.1:0-11411 GCA_001969225.1 Ceriporiopsis andreanae CBS 279.92 | reverse complement strand
CGACCACGCCGATGAACGAATCTTTTCCGCCGTCGAGAACTGCTACGCCGGGAACCGCTACTCCGACAGCAAAAGTGTCCAAAGCGCGCTTCCGAAAGTCGTGGGCCGCGAAGAATAACAACTCCAACTACAACTTCGCTGCCGGAAGCCACGACATCATGGGGATCGTCATGCTAGAGATCAAGAGTGCTTCTGATCTGCCAAAGTTGCGCAACAGTGCGTCTGATTCGTCTGTATCGATGCGCACTTGCACTGACTTGATGTGTGTATAGTGACACGCACGGGATGGGACATGGATCCTTTCGTCGTGATCTCGTTCGGCAAGAAGGTGTTCCGCACACGCGTCATCCGGCACTCGCTGAACCCTAACTGGGACGAGAAGCTGCTGTTCCACGTACGACGATACGAGGCGACGTTCAAGGTGCAGCTTGCCGTGCTCGACTGGGACAAGCTTACCTCGAACGATCACGTCGGCGACGCAAACTTCTCCGTAGCGGATCTCGTCGCGAAAGCGCCGCAGAAAGACGCGAAGACGGGGCTCTACCCTGAGGACGACGACGGTACGCAGGACGGCATGCAGGATATCACCTTGCGATTAGAGACGGCGAAGGAGGCGCCATGGGAGGGACGACACCATCCGGTGCTCACGATCAGGTCAGTGCGGTTATTATTGCACTGTGTGTAGTCATCTGAACTGCGGCGCAGAGCCAAGTACCAGCCTTACGACGCCCTGCGGCAGCGCTTTTGGCGCCAGTACCTGAAGCAGTACGATACCGATGACAGCGGCACGTTCAACCGGCTCGAGCTCACCTCAATGCTGGACTCGCTGGGCTCGACTCTGTCGCGCCAGACTGTCGACTCATTCTTCACGCGCTTTGGCAAGAAGCCGGCGGAGGCGCTTATCACGACCAACGAGGCGATACAGTGCTTGGAAACGGAGCTGTGCCGTCCGGCGAGCGAGAAAAAACGCATCAATCTCGAGGACAGCAGTGTGGACACCAGCGCGCCCGTCACGCCATCCATGACCGGCGGCACAGAGCACAGCGCGATCAACCTCGACAAGCTGGACTTCTCTGGTCCGCCAGGGAACATCCCCGGGCCGGACAGCGATCCGGTCTCAAAGCCCTCCAGACCCGCACCAGTGCCCACGCAGCCGATGCAGCAGCCTCTGGCGGACGCCGCGCTCACGCCGGGCGCGGCGCACTTCGCGCGGCACTCCTCCGCGTCGTCGTCCGACGCCGAAGAATCCGGGTCCGGGAGCGGCTCGGGCGCGTCCTCGCCGGCGTCCGAGGACTCGTTCGAGCGCGTGATCAACGTGCGCAGCTGCCCGCTGTGCCACCGGCCGCGCATGAACGCGAAGGCGGAGGTGGACATCGTGACGCACCTCGCGGTGTGCGCGAGCCAGGACTGGGCGCGCGTCGATCGCATCGTCGTGGGCAACTTCGTGACTGCGAGCCAGGCGCAGCGGAAGTGGTACACGAAGGTGATCTCGAAGGTGTCCGGGGGCGGGTATCGTCTTGGGGCGGTGAGTGGCAGCCGTGAATTGTGATGCAGCGAGTGCGGATGCTGATGGCGTGGTTATATACCAGAACTCGGCCAATATCATCGTGCAGAATCGTCTGACCGGTCAACTTGAGGAGGAGAAGATGCAAGTGTATGTTCGATTGGGCATTCGTCTACTCTACAAGGTTTGTCTCGATGCTTGGTTTTGCGTGGAAGCTCTAATTTATCTTGCTTGCAGGGTTGGAAGGGACGCATGGAGGGCGCTCGAGGTACGTGGTGTATATGTGTCGATCGTCGTCGTCTGGCTGATTTGCGCGCGCGTAGCTCGACGGCTGCTGAAGTCGCTGTCCATCAAACAGGGTCTCAAGTACGACTCGCCCGATTCAGCACGCGACATTCGGCCATTCATCGAGTTCCACAACCTGAAAGTCGACGAGATCCTCGAGCCGATCGACTCGTTCAGTACGTCGTCGCCGCTTCGTCGTACGACAGCATTGATGCTAACCCTTGTTGTGCAGAAACATTCAACGAGTTCTTCTACCGCAAGCTCAAGCCAGACGCGCGGCCCGCCGAAGAGGCCGACAATCCGTACCGCCTCGTCAGCGGCGCTGACTGCCGGCTCATGGCGTTCGAGACGGTCAGCGAGGCAACGCGGCTGTGGATCAAGGGGCGCGAGTTCTCTGTTCAACGCCTGTTGGGTGCCGCGTACAAGGCGGAGGCGGATCGGTACATCGGTGGCGCGTTGTGCATCTTCCGTCTTGCACCGCAGGATTACCATCGATTCCACTCGCCTGTCGACGGCACCATCGGTCCCATAAGCTGCATCGCCGGCGAGTATTACACTGTCAACGTGAGTCAATACGCCTCGTCAACGCGATGTGTGCTGACCCGTGTCCGGCCTCGTTCACTTTATTTAGCCACAAGCTATCCGCACAGCATTAGATGTCTACGGGGAGAACGTACGGAAGATCGTCCCTATCGATAGTCCGCAGTTCGGCCGCGTCATGGCCGTCTGTATCGGCGCCATGATGGTGGGCAGCATCCAGTTCACCGTCAAGGAAGGGGACCACGTGAAGCGCGGGGAGGAGTTTGGGTATTTCGCTTTCGGTGCGCACAGAGCTC
Organism: Ceriporiopsis andreanae CBS 279.92; assembly: GCA_001969225.1. Classification (NCBI taxonomy): domain Eukaryota; kingdom Fungi; phylum Basidiomycota; class Agaricomycetes; order Polyporales; family Meruliaceae; genus Ceriporiopsis; species Ceriporiopsis andreanae. The sequence continues at coordinate 8,786 of ALYI01004597.1, read as the reverse complement.
GTACGGCGCTACGGTGCCTCTGCTAACCTGATTTACCAGGTGGATCGACGATCGTCGTCCTGTTCGAAAAGGGCGCGGTCGAGTGGGACGAGGACCTGCTGATCAACGGCAAGGCGTGTCTCGAGACGCTCGTCCGCGTGGGCATGGGTATCGGTAGAGGCCGCCACTAATCTGCAACTCTGGACCGGGACAGTCTCACTTTCGTCAATGTCAATGTCAACGCACCCGCATTATCGCATATCTACACGTCGCATTGCTGTACATGTAAATTATTTTGTCGGATCCCTCGTAGCATAATCAACGTAGTCAATCGCGCCAATTCCTACTCTTTCTCTCTTTCTCGCTCGATTTTTGTGTTTCTGCAAAGGGCGGTATGACGCAGACGTGTATATCGCTCGCCGAATTAGCTCGAGCTCCCCGTCGGTGGGCGCTAACGTGCAATCCGCGGCTCGACAAGAACTCTCATCTGCCACGCTTGCACCGTAAGTGCACACATTAGTGCCTCCACCGAATCATGTTGACGATGGCTCAACGCGAGGCGTAGGTATGAAAACAGCCCGTAGGAGCCAATCAGCGTCCGAGTCGTCGCGAGACCGAGTCAGTACTGCAACCAGCGCGATCCATCATACCGTACTCATCGTGCCCCAATAGCTGTCTCAGGAGCCCGCCGTTATTGACGCCATGAACGTTTTGAACTTTCCTGAGGAGTTACTGGAAGCGATACTTCGTCTTGCTCGCAAGAAGGACCTGCCATCGGTCATACTGTCGTCGCGCAAGTTCAGGCGACTCGCAACCCCACACTTGTACGCGGCGCTCGACCTCGACCCTTCCCCTGCCACTTTAAGGTGCTGCATGTCTCTGGTTTCATCAAATTACGGCATTGCGGACATGGTACGCCGATTCGCGGTGACGTCTGCTCCCGGCATACTGGAAGAGTACGCACCACAGGAGGCGTTGGAGAGCTGGCTGGTGCGTGCGGTGCAAAGTATGCATCACTTAGAACACTACGCCTGCGATATACCGGACATCTTATCGCCGGACCTCTGCCATGCCCTCACCAAAATACCGACTCTGCGGATAGTCTCCGTCAACCTTTCGTATCGTGGGTGTACCCCCCTCACTCCGTCGGCGACTGTATCCAACACGATAAACGACGCTTCAAGGATCAAATCTGTTTGCCTAGACGATGATGTCGGAATATTCTCAAGCTGGTCAGATTCATTCGTGGACTGGCTCCGCTACATTCTTGGAGGAAACGAGCTACAGGAAATCTGCATTCTGGGAACTCTGAGAACAACGAAGATCGCGTTGAATGCAGCTTCCGCGAATTCTGCAACCTCTGTAACACTCAGGCACCTCAGCACCCCCATCTTGCATGCACTCCACCGTCTTCCGAATCTCCGTTTTCTGGCTGTCTCTCTTTTCCTCAATAATCTGGCTCTTCATCGTCTCGCCGAACATGTTCAAGAAGCTGCATCGGACGAATTTGCGCTCCCTGCGCTCGAGGAACTCTGCTGCCCATCCCATATGCTGAGCATGTTCACATCCCTTTGCACACAACTGCGAGTACTGCGCCTCGACGATACATTCTTCTCTCACCCCGACCCTACTTCTATCAATATTCGACCATACTGCACCCACACTGTGACAACGTTCAGACACCTAGAGAAATTCGCGAAGACGCTGCGCTTCCTGGCAATGACGTTGGACGAACCGCACAATATGGTCATCACAGACGCGGTCCCTATATTTGTCGCGCTTGAAACTGTGATCGTGCAATTTCTTCTCTACTCGTGTCCCGTACGTCTCTCTGTTCGTCTCTCGATGGCATTCGAATTAACACAACACAGTTTGAGCGGCTCAGTCGCTTCGCACTCAAGCTCTTCGCCCACGCTCCGCGTCTGAGCACTCTGCTATTCTCAGCATTTACCTCGCCGATGAGCGATGTCAACGACGTCCAAGTGCAAAGCGACATATTGGACGAATGGGCAAAAGCGTGCCCGACACTTCATACTGTGGCGTTCACCTCGCGATACGTCTGGATTAAATCACCGAGCGGGCTGTGGATCCGTGACGAGGTAGCGGAGGATTACATCCCACCCGGTGGTGGTCCCAGGTTCCGCTAGACTACCGGAGTGCAGCGAAGGGTTTCAGGACGACTCAGGTGGATGAAATGTGGCGCAGTGTGGCGGTGACAATGACGCTTCTGGACTAGGCCTAGATTTCGCGTATCGCAATACCGGACTAAGAACCGATGATGCACGTTTGCTCACTTTTTCGCGCTTGTAGAATGCATTCCCCGTACTTTAGACTCGAGTGTTGTTATACAAGGCTTTCAATACTTTCTCGCGTTAGTTTACTACAAGTACAATGATTGATAGTTTGTCGCTTCTCCTTCCCCGCCGTTTAGCCAAGCAATACATCTTCGATTAACGATAGAATTCTAACAACGACTGGACGCCGTCACCTGTGGGCTGCCGCAGACGACGGTCGGGTGCGGCACTCACGCCTGCGTGGGGGTCTTGTAGAACACCTCGAGCTTGCAGTAGTTGTTGTAGACCTCGCCAGAGGCCAGGAGGGTGTCGTCCTTCGACGCGCCGAGAGTGGCCTTCTGCGCGAAGCTCTCGAGGGGCTCGTGGAACTCGAGGAAGACGGCGGACGAAGGCTCGTAGCCGTCGCCGAAGGAGCCGTTGCCGCCGTGGATTTTCTTGCGGGCGGTCTTGGCGGGGTCGCTGAAGAAGTTGTCGTAGAACTGCACGCCGGACTGGTTCGAGTCGAGCGCGATCTTGAGGCCGGACTTGTCGGATTCGAGGGTGGCGAGGCCTGCGTTGGGCGACGCGAGGATCGCGGAGACGACATTGGGCGCGCCGCTGACGGGGAGGCGGTTGGGGATGGGGGAGACCTCGCGGGTGAGCACGTAGAACGCGTCGTAGCCGGTGGGCGGGTACGCCTCGCCGATCTTGTTGGTCTTCTTCTGCGCGTGCTGGTGGGGTGTGCCGGCGGTGGCGGCGAGGGTGCCGGTGGAGAGACCGAAGTCAGTGAGCGCGATGCGGTGGTCGCCGCCCTGGAAAGAAGCGTTAGCGCAGCTCGTGGCAAAGCGTGAAGGCAAATGGAACGCGTCGAGACGGGAATCATCGCCTGCTGGCCTCCAACCCAATCTGCACAACGTGTTGTGCCCCGATTTCATAAAGCGCGACGCGTCAATTTCATATCGGTCCCACGGAGGACAGATCCAGCGCGATTCGAAGATCGGCGGGAGATCGTCAAGTGCGAGCATATCGGACGCAACTATTGAGTTGCCACCGCAGACATCGCCACAGAGACGCCACGAAAACGCGACAAAGCGCACGATAGGAGAAAGGGACGCTCACCTTGAAAACGAGCTTCTCGTCGAGGACAGAGACACCCTTCTGGAGGGACGCGTCGAGGTTGAAGCCCCAGTGCTGTACAAGACGTTAGAACGCGCTGAAGCGGCTTTTGCTCGATAGTGCTCACCTGGGTCATGTTGATGGGAGTGACCTTGCCGGCCTCCTCGAGGCGAGCGCGGTAGACGAGGACGACGGAGCCAAGGGACGAGGCGGTGCCGGTAGCGGCCTGAAGACCGACGAGGAACTCGACACGGAGAGTGCCGGGGAAACCCTCCTCACCGTCGGGCGAGATGCGCTCGAGGATGACGGCGGTGGGCATCTCCTTCTGGAGAGTGGCGATCTCAGCGGGGGTGAACAGCTTGCTCTGGGCGAGGTCGGCGAGAGGGGTCCATGGGACAGAGTCCCAGCCGACCTTGCCGCCGTGGAGGGAAACCTCGGGGCGCTCGTTGGGCTGTGCCTGGAAGGTGCTGGTGAAGCCGTTGCGGGAGACTTTCACTGGGGCGGCGGTGACGGGGAGACGGTTCGCGTAACGACCGACGATGGTGTTGGTGTACTTTTGGGTGACGTGGTCCTCGGGGCGCTCTGGGCCGATGAGGATATCGTGGGTCTGCAAACGAAACGGGGTGAGTGGGTGCAGAGGAAAGGGGTAAACCTGGACGTACGCGGCCATCAGCCTGGACGAAGAGGCGGTGGAGGGTGGCACCGTATGGGATGACCTGCGAGAGACGAAAGTCAGCGAGTGCGATGGCGCGATGAGGCGCGATGAGCATACCTCGACGGCGAGGGAGGGGGTCAGGGAGGGGAGCTGGAGGAGGATGGGTGCGAACGCGTCTGCGGACATGGCTGCGGATGTTTTGGGCGGGCAGTGGGTGATACTCAGGAATGAGATGGAGGAGAAAGAAAGGGAGAGGCTGCATGTTTTCGCTGGTTTATGAAGGATGGATATGTTCCAACTGGAGAAACTGGAGAAAGCGCGCAGCGGGCGGAGGCCCGGGCAGGCCTCTGATTGGCCAGACGCGATCACATCATGAGCGATCGAGCCTGATCGGCGCAGGCGTCATCTCATCACGTTCTGAATCTTATCAAGATCATCTTCCGCCGAAAACATACCGAGCGGGTCTGGCTTCGGATGGACCCAAGACATATCTTTCCAGTGTTCTTCCCATTTTACAAAGAGACCTACGAAGAACAACCTAAGCTACAGGTCGAGGTAATTAAATTCCAGTTCAACGGGAATTCCATTGCCTACGAACCGCGGTCCACAACTTTATTCACTAATTCCGCTTGTTTTTGCGCAACCCAGATTTTCTTTGCCCCTCGAGACTCCCACCCTCTCGTCTGGACACCCGCCGGCACGCCTTGGTCCGGACGAAAACTCTTCTTGCGCTCCCCGCCCTTCCACACTCAAAACCCGCCCTGCCCATCGTCCATGATTCTCCAACATCTTCGTTGCTTCTCCAGCTCCTTGCCACCCCCGTCGTGCCCACCACACCACCCCTGTGTCTTGCGCACCACTACACAACCGTAACATCCTCCAGATCGATCCCTACCATGGCCGCAGACCTGCCCGTGCCCATCTTCACCAAGCTCGAAGAGGCGCATCCAGATCCCGTTATTGCAACGCGCGAAGCGTACGTCCCTTTCTTACCGCCGATGATTCCCCTGTCCTAGCTCCTCCCGTCTCGTCTAATATACGTACCATCCCCATTCGTCGCCCCGGAACCCCATGGGCAACTCTCCCGCCATCCCCATCTCATCGTTCGTCGTCTTCTGCTCATCGCGCCGTCCGACCGACTGGTGTCTGTCGGCTCCGGCATGGGAATGAGAGCTCATGTGGCCCTCCGTGGTCGATTTCCGAGCGATGGGCTGAGGATGGCCACATCAACCCGAGAGCAGTGTGGCCATGCTCAGCGGCGATCGGGCCGCTTGTCCGCGCAAGGAGCGCGCCCTCTATTCACTCATGCCACTCGTCGTTCGCTCTTGTCAATCGCATACTGACATCGTCTCTGCAGCGTCCGTTGGAACACTCTAGCAGAGACGTTCACCGCGCGCTTTGGCCACCCACCCACCCACATCGCACGCGCCCCTGGTCGCGTCAACATCATCGGCGAACACGTCGACTACGCACTCTTCGGTGTCTTCCCGGCCGCCGTTGAGCAAGATATCCTCATCGCGTGTGCACCCGCACAGCCCCGCTCCCCGCCGCACTCTACCAATCACGATGCGTACACTCGCGCTCCCGGTATCGTGCGCGCGCAGAATCTTTCCACGAAATACGGCCCACAGAACTTTGCTCCCGTGCTGAGGACGTACGTCCTGTTCTTCTCTCTGATGCTCAACATACACTGACCAACTCGATCCTGTACCCTTCCACGCTCTGCGCTTGACGCGATCGCCCTCGATCTGCCCCCGCGATTGAATTGATTTTCACACGCACACAGCCAGAATGGTACCGATGGCTGGTACCTCGACATCGACAAAAACCAACTCCGCTGGGAGAGTTATGTCAAGGCGGGCTACTACGGCGTACTCAACCGTTTCTTTGACCCCGCGACTGTCGACCCGTACGTCCCTCTGGTATCTCTCTTTCCTATTGGCTAACACTTGCGTATCTCTAGTGCGGACCCTAACGCCGCACCGATACCCGTCGACCTCCTCTTCACGGGTACAGTACCCGCCGGCTCCGGCCTGAGCTCAAGCGCCGCAATGGTCGTCGCGTCTACTCTCGCGTTCATGGCCGTCAACGACAAGCTAGGCAGCGTCTCCAAGGGCGAACTGGTTGAGCTCTCCATGGAGAATGAGCGTCGCGTGGGTGTCAACTCTGGCGGGTGTGTTATATCTACTTCGGTGCATTCGCACAATACTGATCTCGTGTATAGAATGGATCAAGCCGCCTCCGTCATGTCGCTCCCGTCGTCCGCTCTCTTCATCAACTTCTTCCCCATGCTCCACGCGGAGGCCGTCCCGCTGCCTCTGTCGCGCACAACACGGCGCGGCGCCTTCGTCGTCGCCAACTCGCTCGTCGTGGCGGACAAGGTCGTCTCCGCCAAGTACCACTACAATCTGCGCGTCGTCGAGACTCTCGTGGGCGCCCGCGTGCTCGGCAACGTCCTCGCGCCGTCGTATCCTCTGCTGCAGGATCTGCTGAAGGAGGTCGAAAGGCCGACGCTGCGCGAGATTCTCGGCGCGTGTGTCGGCGTGCGCGAGCAGAAGGGAAAGCCGACGCCCAGCATCAGCGTCGAGCAGCTTGAGGCGGCCCTGCAGAAGCTGATGGTTGAGGTCGAGAAGCTGCGCGGCCCCGCACTCCGGGGCGAGGCCGAGGGCGAACTCGGCGTCACGATGGAGGAGATGGTCAATTTCAGCGGCCTCACACCTGCCGAATTCCACCGAATCTACCTGTCTTGGGTCGATGGTACGTCATTTTGTGTTCTCTCGTCCACAGACACTGACGTGTCTCTGTAGTTGAAGCGACCCACTTCCAGCTCTACAGACGCGCAAAACATGTCTTTTCCGAGGCGCTGCGCGTGCTGGAGTTCCGCGGAGTCTGCCTGCGTGTCGCATCCGCGCCGGCTGATGTCCCGCTCCCCGAAAGCACGCTGTCCGAACTTGGGAAGCTCATGGACGCGTCGCAGACGAGCTGCAACGCGTTGTTCGACTGCTCGTGCCCGGAGCTCAACAGCCTCACGCAGATCTGTCGCGACGCCGGCGCATACGGCAGCAGACTCACGGGCGCGGGCTGGGGCGGCTGCACGATCTCGCTCGTCGCGGAAGACGACATTGAGGGCTTTATCGCGCGCGTCAAGGCCGCGTACCCGCCGTATCGGAGCCTCGAGGGCGAGAAGCTGAAGGAGGCAATCTTTGCGACACATCCCAGCAACGGCGCGTTTGGTGAGTGCCTGGTTTGTTGTTTTGATGGTGTTGCTGATATGTTCCTCTGCAGTATTCAAGCTCGAAGACTAATTCTGAGTAGCGATCAATGTACAGAGTAATTATGGTAGCAATAGTCGCTGCCGTCGCGTTGTAATTCTATATGCTGTTTTACCTCGTGAACTTTCTCGGAAAGCTATGCACTAATGCACAAGACCAGTTACTTACAGGTCTGAGGTGACCCGAGGCTGAATCTCGTGTAACCCGAAGAAGACTCGGAGGCGGTCAACGAGCAGCCTGCAGCACCGATTGCGGGAGACTTCCCAAAGGAGAGGGGTTGTGTGGCTCAAATGAAGGAGTGTGGGTGGTGAGTGTTTGGGAGAACAGAGGATGGACGTCGAGGATGAACCAGGTCGAGCTGCCATAGGATCGATCTCCGCGGGCGCCCCAACTTCAAGGGCCCCCGGCGCTTGCCTCCGTGCAACACCCATGGCCACCCTGGATCTCGTCACCTTTCTACTGGACCGTCCGAGATACCGGCCCCATTTCTGAGGTGTCGCTCGACAAAGCGCGCCCAGGGTCACTCTTGTCGGGGTCAGATCGTCCTTTCCCCATGCCGTCATCGCCCTTAGTGGACGCGAGTCAGACAACCCCTGCTCACACCCGTCACACCCGGTGCCGCCACCGACTCGCACCGAGTCTCTCTCTGCTGTCGGCTACCCTCTGGCGTCACCCCACTGGGTGATGGTTGGTCCTCCTCGCCGGTCCTCCTCTGCCCGTTGTGGCAAGCTCATTTTTCTTGTCGTCCCGCCGCCCGATACGTTGCTCATCGCGTGTTTGCAGTGCTCTCAATTCCACGTACGTCGGTGCGTTGCACTCACAACCTACCCGCTTTTGTGCCCGCGCGTCACGCGCTGCGCGTACGCGTAAATACGTGTATTCGACGGATGTGGGCTGCCACTAGGTGCGTGTATCTCGTTGTTAGCCGTCTTCTCGTGCTAACTTTTCTGTTTCGTACAGTTTGCTTCGGCGCAGCGGCGCGAGGAACACGAGAACGGGTTCCGTCGCCGTGAACGAGACACGACGATCGTCGTCTCTCGTTTACGGCGACAAACGAGCTCTCTGTCCTCGAGTTCGAACGTAGGGATCGCAACAGAGGTGCGTCCGTCGCGTGCTACTCATTGAATACAGTTCTGACCGCACTCGTTCGTGATGCGCCATCGACCTTGCTGGCCGTCGTCCTCGCGCTGCCCAAGATCACGGCAGGCAACGGTGGCCCTTCGCGTTATCTCGCGTTTAACGACACCGGCGACGTTTTCACGTTTTGTTCATAGCTAGATACGACGATTGCGTCCCCTCGCCTCGTCGCCCCGCCGCCTCCTATCACGCCCCGAACCCTTTGCGATGCCCGAGCCCGAGCCTGAACGCCAACACCGTTCTCGCATCTGCGGCTGACATGTCGCCGTCCGCCGCATACGGCCACACTTCAGGCGCACCAGAGACAGCCGCGGTCGACGGCACGCCTCGGTAACGAGGCTGGGAAGTCGGGGG
>ALYI01004595.1:0-22909 GCA_001969225.1 Ceriporiopsis andreanae CBS 279.92 | reverse complement strand
AACACGGTGATCAGCCATAGTATCGAGTATCCAGTAAACGACTCGTAAGGAAAAAGATCGCCTGTAAGGCTGTAACGCGAGAACTATGTACGCGTCTGTTTGATTAGACGCGTGACATGCCCGAAGATCTAGATCGATATACTTAATTCCTTGTCCGCGCGACTTGGTCAAACATGTCCACGGTCTGGCGTGACTCTCACTCTCCTCGAGTCTTCAAACCTCTCAGCTGCGGGACAGAAATGGAGCCCGTCTTCCGCCCGCTCCTCGCCTCGTCCTTTGTTCCATGCACCTTCTTCAGTGACTGGTACCTGACGCCGGGAAGGTACGGCGCTGCGCGCATGCGATCCTGAAATATCTTATCAGTTCCTCAATGTGATGTTTAGGCGGCATCTTTCCGGGCCATGATGTGGAATGTCGTGGTGGCAAGATTCGACCGAGCGACGTGGTAAGGAACTGTAGGTGGGTGCCAGAGAGTTCACGAGAAAGGCCGTGCTGAACGACACTCGCTGATATACATCTGTCTGTATCAGATGCTAGACTCCGCCGAGATTGCGAAAGGGTCGCGTCCATCTCTTCCTGAGCGCAATATGCTTGATTGTGGACTGCCACTTGCTGATATCGGGGATGCGAAGTTTTGCCGTATGTACAGAGAGCATGGAAGGTTACAGCGCATCTGTTGTCAACGAAAGTTCTCTAAATGATTTTTATTTACAATTCAGACGAAACATCCATGATGACTTCAGGATCGGCCTCTCCCTAACCCGCAGGCCACCTCTAGACCGACGTCGAACGCTCCCGCGAACCCTCCCGATGACTAGAGCGAGGATGGCCACGCTTTCGCTCTTGTTGATCATTGACAGTGCTGCCTTAAGATGAGCCCATCGGAAACCTTTCACTGCGGTCCCATAGGTACTGCGTCTCTTACCACCTCAGCCACTCACTACGCAGGACATGATCGCGCTCGCCAACACAACGGCCCCATCGGTGCCTCCCTGTGCCTTCGAAGGCTCTCCTCTACCGATGGCAGAGCTCTATGGTGGGTTCTGTGACGTGCCCTTGTATCCTAACCGACTCACAATAACTCAGGAGGTCCACTCATCGGATCGTGGCTTATGACTGCCATGTTCGGCGTGCTTTGTGATCAGGTAACGCATAGGTTGCTTTCTCCAAGCCGTTGTATGCTGATCTCCTGCTCAGATTTTCAGCTATTTCTCGGAATATCCGAAAGATCCAGTGTGGGTCAAGACCATGGTTACTGTTCTCTGGTACGCTCTGCGCGTTGCAGCTCGCCGCAGCATGCGCTTTCTCATGTATTCTACGCTATTAGGATCCTCGCTTCACTCCACCTGGCTTTCAGTGCGTCTTTTATCACTTCGCTTGCGGTTCTCTACCGATGGTGGTCTTTCAAGCTTGTCACGCAGAGTTTCATTACATGGTGATTCTGTTCTACCCTTCCTCGCGATGCCTAGTATTGAATTTTGAAAATTCGCCAGGTCACCAGTGCTTTCGATGTCGAAGCTCTCCTCATAAACATTTGGTAAGTAATCTGCTTGGTTCGTTTGAACTTTTTGTTTATTTCCCGCAGGTCGATCGACGTGCGTGCCGTTATAGGATCACGAGCGTATATTGTTCTGACGGCTTTTCAGGCCTCTGTCATAGCACACGCACGTTTCTATTCTCAGGTATTGGATGCACCTAGCTAAAAGAGGTATCTAGATCGTCATTGTTGTGGCAGTTTTCATTTACTACATATGCCTCTCTTTCCAACGTGCGTATTGATCTTGGCATGATATAGCGACTGCAAGTCTTACCTCATAGTAGTCTCTGAACGGAAGTGGCGCTGGACCGTGACGCTGCTATTGGTGAGTCCTTCTATGACACGTCTTGAATTACCTGGTTGAATTGTTCCTCCTTACCCACCAGGCAATCCCCGCTAGCGTTCATACGGGTACGTCGTGGACATTTGGCCTTAATAGCAGGCTGTGCATATTTTTTGTTTGCAGCTATGGCTATAAGTGCGTTGCATATTTGATGTCTCAAACCACGATCATTTGACAATACATCCAGTTACCGCCATCCATATGTATGTCGAGGAACCGGATTTTCGCCAGCCTGTACATTGACGGATGCGTCGTCCGGTCAGACACCGGGCCAAACTGCTGACAGACTTCTCCTCCTTCACCGCAAGTAGCGCTTATTCGCAGGGTGCGCTGTCTAGACTGACAATAATTACAACAGCGAAATTGGATGCTGGCGCATATGGTCACACAGGTGGTATCTGATCTCTTACTGTCGACAGTGCTCTGTGTCCTTTTGCAGAAGCACAAGACCTCGTTCAAAAGGTACGTTATGCACCTACCATCAGGATATAAGTATGGAGCCAAAATTATGCCGTACAGGACCAGCAACGTGGTCAGAGTATTGATTTGGTTCACTGTTGGTAGAGGCCTTCTGACTGCGTACGAATATTTTCCATGCATTGCGACCATGCACTCATGCATTATTTAGTGCGGTGGCCATCCTGGAGATGCTTGGTGTGCGTATTGCAATGATATCTGAGTAGCTGCCCTCAAACTAACTTTGGCACTAGAGCGCGATCACGACGCAGGGCCTATGGTGGGTGGCAGTAGAATATTCGGTTGCCGAATGTGAGTAGCCATCTATCGAAACTTGAAATGCTCAGCGATGTCGCTTGATAATCCGCAGTATATGCAAATTCCCTTATGGTCACACTCAACGCGCGCAAGAGCGTTCGCGAAGCTACCCTCAACAAGACGCAAACCTCCTTCACTATTCCTCTGTCACGCATAGCATCTGCTGGCGAAAGCCGCGACACGGACGCCTCAAGGGATACTGAGGATGTCCGAATTGATATCGCGGGGAAACGAAGTGACTTGGCATGCAATGGGCAAGCGGATTCCCTCGATATCCGCACAAGACCCAAGCAGAATGAGGTTAGATACGCCTTGTAGTAGCAACAGCTGCCCTCATCGCCTCTCTCAAACCAACGCGACGCGTTTCCCTCGATAAGGCGATGCTTGTCCTACGGCTTGAATTTGTATTTATGGCGTACTATGTAGGGTAGGAGATGGTACTTATGACGTTGAGTAAGATCACTCGAATAGCGCAAATGTACATACATGACGAGCAATGGTCACATTCCGTTGGCGCGGATGAGGTTTTGTGTTACACTCGGGGAGCTGTAATGCAATGCGCAGCGCACATGGCGACGATCGCATCCCGTGGAGAGAAACCACCCTGAGCGAGAGCACGAGGCGTTGCTGTAGGTGCAGATGGGCGCGCGCTTGGTGCATAGGACGCACTGATTTGGTGTCGCATTACAACGGTCGGGCTATCTGATGCAAGGCAGCAGATGTAGAGGCCAGCGCTCCTGACGAGGCTGCGAGTATCGATCTTGCGGAGCACTGGCAGCAGGATCTTCATCTTTGAGATGTGCGTTCCATCCCTCCGGCACTCTCAACGCGCCATCGTCGTCATAGCTGGTGCAGCAAAACGCTAGTAGGCAGCACCCTGCGGTACTTCACCGTCCTGATATTCCCCATTCCACCAGAGACAGCAAGGGATGTCATAGTGACTCTCAGGTGACTGCATGCCGGACGGCTCGCACCGTCTCTGCTGGCAACCTGAAAAGTCGTACCACGTGTCGAATCGGCGGGCGCTCTGCGGCTCGACGATTCCAGCATAGTTCCGCTAGCCATTTGAAGTCTTCCAAGTCCGCATCGTCCGTTGTAGAGGCGGGTGCCCATCTAGGACGACGTCCAGCGACCACTTTCGCAATAACCTGCATATCGTTGCGGGCCTCAGGAAACGGTCGTTGTCCTGACACAATCTGCGCATGCATCAGCCATCAGCACATGGCAGTCGAATAGTTTCTGTACTTACCTCTAGACAAACACAACCAAAAGAGTAGATATCTCCAGACGTCTCGCATTGTGAACCCTGCAAGACCTCGGGAGGCATCCATCGTGTCGCGCCGTTCGGCCATGTACTCAGCCCTCCAGAGTTCTGGCTTACGTCGACGAATTGGGACAGCCCAAAGTCAGCCAAGTAAATATTCAGGCTGTCATCGAGAAGGATGTTGGCCTGTATGGATGTCAGCATGAATATAGCGCAACTGTCGAATAAGGAACACATACACCGCGCAGGTCGCCGTGCACGATACGTTCCTGGTGAAGATACGATAAACCCGCGGCGATCTGGTATATCTGACCAAATGTAGTTCAGTGCATTGCACGTACACGATGAAAGCCGGGCTACGTACCCACCGACGTTTTCGCCACGGATTGACGGAATTGTGTGTTCGTAGATACTGCGAGATGCTACCGTTCGACATCCACGGCGACACGAGACAACGCGCATCGAAGTTGCTTTTGTCGATACCCAAGAATGGCAAGATGTGCGGATGAGATAGTTGACGCCATAGTAAAGCCTCTCTCCAAAGGGTCTGTGAAAATATATCATGATGAGACCGTCATACGTTGAAACATGTTTGAATGCATACTGACACGCCAGAATCTATCATTCTTGGTCGTCTGGAAGACGCGCAAGCGCTTGAGCGCCACCGCCTTGCCGTACATATCTCCATGAAGAATATCCGCAAAACCACCGCCAGCCCGTACTTCTTTCTCTTGACAGCGGATGCCTTGTAGGAAGAGCGACGAAGGCACCACGTGAACTTTCAAAGACAGCTTGACTAAAGTACGTCGCAGAGCATGGTATTCCACAATCACGGCACGGCTGTCGAGGATCTGATAATCTGATGAGCAAGAATTGACCCAAACCAGACGTGCGACATCACCTGCTGTATGGCACACAGTACTACGTCTGCGAACTGTTTTCCCGGGCCGTCTACCAGACACAGCCGGGCACATTCTTCGAAGGGTGTGCCAGACTGTAGCACTTCCATGATCTCCCGGTGATATGTGCGGTACGCGGTCTTCGATAGATGGTCTTGCAAGACCACAGATATAGCGTGATCATGCGCTGACCCGGCAGGGGACGTCGGCGACGGAGGCTCTACAGAAGTGACAAGACCTCGTGTGGCCACTGACGTGGAGATTTTCAGAGTGGGCATCTTCCGAATGCGTTCCACGACGTCATGCAGTCTTGTGCCTGTACCGGCGTGTACAGGGGAGTTCAGTTTGGTAGCTTGTAAGAAATGGCTCATGGCGGGAGACGAAGAAACAAGCCACTCTTGCAAAGCCTCGAATGTCCAGTGCGGTCCTCGGGGGCTCCGTTCTAGACGAAGTATATGAACAATGTCGCCGGGATCGTCGTCGGCGTATCGTGCCAGTTTGAGCGCAACGGCCCAGTGCAAAGGAATACCGACCAGAACAAGGCCTTCAGACCGGTACAACGTGTTCGATGACAAGTTGTCGGGGCGAAAACTATCGCGAGAAATCGCATTGATGAATATGTTCGAAGTTTCTCTTCAGAAATAAATGTTGGTAATAGATAGACTTAGTGCAATAGTGGTAAGCTCACTCCATGACTGATGTCAGACTGAGGTTCTGCCCGCCATCCATCCAGTCGGCTCGTAATCCGAAAGCAAAGGCCGTGTCTGAAACGCAGGTGTCGAGACGTAAACCAGCCCGGCGGATCCCGCGCGATGCCATCTCTTTGAGAAAGATCTGGCGAAAATAGTCCACGTCCGACGTATGCTCCCTGCAGCGCAGACCAGGATGCAAGATCATGAGGGCGCCGCCATGGACTACGAGCCGGATAGTAAAACCGAACGTCTTGAACAGTCGTTTTGACAGGTTGTCAAGGACGGTCTTCAGATAAGTCCCATGCATACAGACAGGCGATAGTGAAGATTCCTGCCGCGTGCCCAGCTGCAATTTCCGAAAGACTACATGAACCGGATGTCAGGACGGCATTGCGTTGGAGAGCGTTGGACACTCACTGGACATCGTCTTCGGACTCGTTGGAATGCTACGTGTCCCTCGTCGGTGAGCAGCAGACAAGGATTTGGGGAAAACCACATATACGGGCGTCCTGACAGCTGTGTCACACCCCGACAAGCTAATATTGCGGGCGTCAAGCAGACAGATTTCGAAAGCGACCCTTCTATAGCATCTACGTGTTGTGAAAATCCTATATCAAGGTAGCTTGCGTCAGGGGACCGTGAGCGGTAAGGTGCGCGGGAACCCAGACACTGCCATAAGCTGACAAAAGCATGTGCCATTCACAGCGTTATGACAGATGATTGATATTGCTCAGCCGACACTCACTGAAGATAGTGGCCGTTCTTATTCAAGATGGTCATTCGCACGTCTGGCAGCGCGAGACAGGTCACAAACCGACTTCATTCGGCACGGTCTACAGGTTTTGCTGCATCCGTGGACCCAGGCAGAAGCGAAAGCGAAAGCGAACGCAACATGCCGACTAACGGCGGTAAATAATCCTATAAAACCAATGACCATTGAACGCATTGTAGCATAGCGTTGGCAAGCAAAACTGTGAGAAATCCATCCAGTGAGTCGAAACCTACGGGTCGGGACCGGTTCCACTTACAATTGGAGTCCGGCGGCGCCCGGGCAGCGCGCGAACGATATCGCGATGCATGGCTAGAGTTGCATCGATGCAAGGTAAATGGCCTTCTATTTTCTGTATCACGATTCTGCAGGTCGAAGGAGGGGAGGTACATGATGGTGGGAGGGGGTCGTGGTCTTGTATTCAAATCTAGATCGCAGATCTGCAAATGATTCTACTTTTAAGCGCCCGTTTTCTGCGACTTCCAAGCAACCTCTATCTGCAAGAACACGCCCTCCTTCGTCTGTGCGAATATATGAGATCTACATACAATCGTCGGCAATATTTTCAGCTGTCATGTCGTGCGTACCACGATCTGGCGTTCGAACTACCACTGGCAGCTTCTTCGCCTCCTATTCCGGCCAGAGTTGAAGAGACTTTCGCGTCAAGACGACCCTCTATCCGCTTTGTCTTACAACGAGCCGGACATCTCGCGCCCTTTGCAGATCGTGGCACTGAATATTCGTTTTCAATTTGTCTTGGTGATCACTGGTGCTCGTTTACTACCAAGACTCGAGGAAACCGCCAAGTTTATCACGACGCTAATACATTCGCTGCCAGAGTGCCTATCAGGAATCTATGCTGAATCCTCTACTCGTCAGTGGGCTATAACCTCCTCAAAATTAATACGACAGCAATGCATCAAGAGTAGATGGACGCGCTGGTAAGTTTTCCAGGCGTCAACTCGTCCTCCAACGATCGCAGAGCCACCCTCGCTTTCAGCATCACGATATTGGTGATATCCTCAGAACCGTCCTGCACCCCGTTTGCATGCTTCTCGCTCCTCCTCAGCCCTAACTCCGTGGTACACAGGACGTTCGCGTAAGTCCTTCCTGCTACATGTCGCCGCGAGTTGTCGTTGACGTCCTCCATCTCCATGTCCGCGTACTTGACGTCGAAAATAGGACAATCAATGTGCATGTCGGCTGATACGACCTTTTCGCCTGTCGCCTTCTGCATCGCCAAGCTCGACGTGACGATTTCGGCCACCTTGTCTCCGAACCGAGCTGCGACTGTGCTCTTCATCTCCTGCGGATATACGTTCGCGCCGGAGACGAGGAGCACATCCGCGAGCGCACCTATTATGTGGTCTGTCATGGACGACATACCATCAGCACCGTTCACAAGAGCTCTCATGTACCGCCGCGTCAGCATCTTCCATTTGCCGCACACCGCTGTGGGCTCTGTTCGGCGTCAGCTGCTATGGTCAATATCAAGTCAGTTCTATCCGCACTCACCGCCTAGGAATATCTGAGCGTAGAGCTTCTGCAGAACACAATCATCGTCTCCGAACCTCTGGTTCCATGAAGAGATCATCAGGGCGGCGAAGTGGCAGAGGCACGCCTGGATGGCCATCTGGACGCACGACGAGTCGGCATCGTGTCGCATCTTCAGTAGAACGTCTGTAAGGCCCCTCCCGATCGTCTTTCGGGAACTGTGTATCTGTGCTTGGAGCTGATATTCAGACAGCGGTGGTCCCGAGAAGGTGTACGAGTCGGCGATCTGAGCGGCGATCTGGAAGAGCTGGGCGTTCAGTTGTTGTACCAAGCCAAGGACTTCGGCGTGCGAGAGCTCATCTGCCTTTGAGAGGTACGCTTGAGCCTCACGTAGTTCCGCGCTGCGCGTCGCTAACAGGGCTTCCCGGTCAGCGAGGACTGCGCGCAGACCCTGAGTCTCCCGCATCATATCGCCAGTGGCATGCTTCGCCATCTCCAACTCCTTCTGCAGAAGCCCATAATTTTGAAGCTGCGCCACCAAGCCGTCGCACTCGCCCTGGACCTTTCTCAACGTCGTTCGCAGATCCCAATTCTCCGTACGATGGCCGCTTAGCGACCTCTGTAGTGTCTCTCGCTCTCCCTCAACCCGCTTGACCGCGGCCTCTGAACGACCGCAATCTTTCTCCAATTTAGCGTACATCTCTTGGAGAGCGCTGAGATTTTCCTCTGCGAGCTGAGCCTTCATCTTCCACTCGCAACTCGATGGCGACGCGGTTGGAACAGCTGAGTGAGTTATGCCGCTGTTGGGGGTTTCCATGGAGTCGTTGATTTGACTGACTCGCGTGCGAGTGTCGGTGGACATGGTGAGGAATTTGTAGATGCGGACGATATAATCGGTCATCGAGGAGAAGGCGGGCAGAGCAGTTTCAGGGGCTGGAGAGGATAACTCGGCCTCTTGGAGAGGTTTTCCGCAGATATGATGGCCTCCTCGTCGACAAGATGTGGGTGTCGAGGGTATGTTTCGTTAGTCTTCCACTAGCGATCCACTAACATGAACCTCGTTCCCGCCCCAAAGAGATTCGGTGCAACAATCGAAGGCCTGCAATTACCGTTCTCGTTCCCCAATATTCTGATACAACTATGTAAGCATTTCTGATTCTGGCAATTGTCCCTTGCGTCCCGCCCTCTTGCCCTATACTTACGGCTCGCGCACCAGACTCAATTGAGAACATAATAGAAAATTTCAGCTGCATAGTCCTGTTCAAGTTATGCAGCACTTACAATGCTTGGTTTTCTGTATGAGAACCTATGGCCCTGGGCTGCTCAGATCTCACATCAGAACAGATGCTAGACCTAGACCAGAAGCACCATCCACGAAGCCCTGTATTAGGTTCGCGTTCATCTGTTAGGCATTTCGCGCACTGCGTCAGGAGTATTGACCTCGTGGCAATCCCTGTCATCGCGCATATAATGCCTCGAATATGCACGGGTATCCCACAGAGCCCGCTTCTGCCATGTCTTCCTTCAAACCGTTCACCGGGCCCTTGCGCAAGCTAGCGCTAGCGTTCGATGTCGGTACGACGTTCAGTGGCATTGCATACGCGATCCTCGATCCAGGTGAAATCCCCAAGATTCAAGGAGTTACTAGGTATGCCTTCTTGTTCCTTGACGGCAGCTCCTGTGTCGACACCGTCATCAGATTTCCCGGCCAGGAGAACGGCGACTTCAAGATACCGTCCATGCTCTGGTATACACAGAGCGGCGAAGTCTGCGCTGCAGGGGCCGAAGCTCGCGATTCCGCCATGCGCCTCCGGGCCGAAGATGAAGACTTGGTTTTTGTCGAATGGTGAGTCTGAACGGATTTCGTGTAAGCATAGATCGCCCAACTTAGCATGCGCGACTCTTAGGTTCAAGCTACACCTCCGCCCTCAGTCGACCCTTAGCGACGATTTGAGCAAAGCTAAAATACCTCCCCTTCCTCGCGGCAAGTCAGTGACGGACGTCTTCGCCGACTTTTTGGCTTACCTATTCAAATGCGCCCGCACTTATATTGTTGACACGCATCCTAACGGGCAGAGCCTTTGGACTTCCTTCGGCAATCGGATCGACGTCATCTTGAGCCACCCGAACGGATGGGAAGGCGCACAGCAGGGGCAGATGCGCCAGGCTGCCATACTGGCCGGACTTGTGCCCGATACACCCGCTGGACGCGAACGCGTACATTTCGTGACCGAAGGCGAGGCATCCCTGCATTACTGCGTGGACAGCGGTTTGGCATCGAGCTGCATTGAGGTATGCCTCTGTGCCGGTTATATCACCCTTTGTGTTGATCTTCTCATTAGGAGGGCGCGAATGTCATGATTGTTGAAACGTTGACGCTGGAGGCGGGACGGTAGACCTTAGCGCTTACACATTCACCACCACGACGCCTGTCTCTGTCGAGGAGATCACTGCTGCTCAATGTCAGTTTCATCGTCCATAGTATTTGCTCGAGGAACTCATGCGATGTATAGGCATTCTGCAAGGATCGACACGCGTCAATATACGAGCGCGAGACTTCTTGCAGGGTACGTCGCCATCCTCGTCCCTGAAGTCTTTCGCATCACCACCCCACCCGTTAACTACATTCGCATCGTCCACAGAAAAACTTCGGGGCTCGAAGTACTGCAACGACGAAGATCTGAACACGATGTTGGAGCATTTCGAGAAGTCGACGAAACCGACTTTCAAGGACTCGAACGATAAATCCTTTGTCAGGTTCGGATCCATGCGCGATAAAGATCCGGAATTCGGCATCAGGGGTGGGCAAGTACCTATCGAAGGGTACGCGATCTATTTGTGCCTCCATGGTTGACATTATAGCTGAGCTGCTCCAGACGCGATCTTGCCCGGTTCTTCGAGCCTTCAGTCCTAGGTATCGTCGAAGCAATTACAAAACAACGCGACTCAGCTTCTGCGAAGATTACGGTAGGCTCGCAATTCCAGCCAGAATATGTGACTTATCGCCATTGTAGAACGCGTTTCTAGTCGGAGGCTTCGCTGCCTCTCCCTGGTTGTTCGCAAGATTGCGGGGGGTTTTGGAGGATATGGGCTTAAACTTGGCGCGTCCGGATAATCATACGTCGGTATGCCTTTCCTACATAGTATTATGATATTGACCAGCCTCGTTACAGGAATAAAGCCGTTGCGGAGGGAGCAGTGTCCTTCTTTTTGCAGCACTTCGTTTCGTCCCGTGTTGCAAAGTACACATACGGCACCAACTGCATCACGCATTATGATCCCAACAATTCCGAACACCTTCAGCGTCGTGCTCGAATTCTCCTACGCCCTTCCGGAACACAGGCACTGCCGGATGGATTCATGATGATTCTGGCTAAGGTACGGCGCATTCACCGTTACCTCAGTGACTAATGATAATTTCTGCTTGCAGGGCGCCAAAGTTAGGGAATATGAAGAGTCTGAACAGCCCTTCAATATCCAGTCCGAAAACCCTGCAACGCTCAATTCCATAATGGCGGACGTAACGTGCTACCGCGGCAAGCAGTCGAATCCCAAGTGGACAGATATCGAACCTGGTACGTCGTTGTAGTATCAGCCAGCCGCAGAGTAATTCTCTCATGCTTAACCAGAGTTCTTCTCGACGCTGTGCACGGTATACGCGGACACCTCGAGGGTCACCAAGCAGAGACTTCGGGGGACGAACGGGTGGTACTATCAACAAGACTTCAGGGTCGCGCTCTCCTGCGGCCTGACAGAGATGAAGGCGCAGATCAAGTGGGAAGAAAATGTGCGCCAACAAAATATTCATGTCAAATGTCTGTCGTTAACCGTAGTCCTCGCATTGCAGGGTGTGGAGATGCGGTCAGTACATTTACTCGGTTTTGTTTGACATCGACTGACAGCCCTTCAGTGGACCCGCCAAAATTGTCTACGACAACGAAGCGTCGGCATCTTGAGGTCTGTCGATGGCGGCTCGCTTGCTTCGTTTCTAAAGACGACTTCGCTCGAACCGAAGGTATGCTTGTTATGACTGTTTTGTACAACTCGCATGTATAGTATGCCGCACGTGGTCCACAATGTCTTGGAATTGTCATGCGTTACGCGTTACGACTGACGTGGTAGTGCTTGCCAGTCTTTCTTCAGGCCCTTTGACTCGATCAGACTTGCCAGCATGCAGTAGACGGGATCGAGGTCCTCAAGCCCTGGATAGCCAAGCAACGACAAGCCTGTGGAGTTGTCAATCGAGCGAGCCAGATGAGAAACGACCTTAACGCACCTGCAACACCGAAGAGGGTGTGAAAGACATCAGGCTGGTCGCCTGGTCGATCAGCAATCCCGCCATGCTCGAGATCCTGGGGCGACATGTTAGCTCATGCAAGAAGAATATGCCACCGAAAAGGGCCGACCTCAGCAGAGAGAATGAAGGTGACGAGTTTATCAGAGTCGATCCATGATACTTTCTTCAAGATTGACATCGCAGATAGCACCCAGAAGCTGTAACATACCTGAGACTCAATTAGCGCATAATAGACATTGACCGAAGGAAATACCCACATCCTCGAGCTTCTCTGGCCGGCCGTTCAATCCGCCGTTTGGTAACTGCCGTTCTGAGAGCCACCAGGCAAGCGTTTCCTGGTCGATTTCATGCAACCTGTCCAGAATAGCGAGCGCAGCCACACATACGAATACTACGCAGGACATCAATTTGCATACATTTGGGACGCGAAGATGACGCACCTTGAGCAGCATGACTCTCTGCTCCAATCACTGCGCCGAAACCTCCATCGAAGTTCTTACACCGCAAGATGTAGCCCACGGTCTTGTCGACGTCGAGCTCGCGAAGTCGCCCAAGCAGCGACAACGCGTTCACAGCGCAATATGAGAACCGTGTGTCGATCTCGCCGTACTGGTCACCAGCGAATACGCCTGATAGCTGCTGGAGAGAGAGGATGACTGGAATGTGCGAATTCAGCACCCTGCGGCAAGAACGCTACTCAACAGCGGGAGAGCGAAGGCGGGACTGACACTTCGTGACGCGGTCGACATCGAGGCGGTCCATCGCGTTCTGCGTTACGAGAATCTGAATCGCGCTGAGTGTGGGGAGGAGGTGCGCGTCGTGCTGCGGGTGTGCTCCGAATGCTCCTGTTGGAGGTCGTCGGTCGTCAGCGAGGCTGCCCATCAGGAGGAGAACCAAACAGACCTGCCTCGTCGTCCCAGCAGTCCATGACGAACTGAATCATCTCCTCTCTGTCAAGGGCATCCTTGTGCTGCATGACACAGAGCGCGGTGAGGCCCCAGTAAATCGCGTTCAAGCGCAAATGAGCGGTCAGATGGTACATCAGGTCGTCCTTGTTCTGCAGCACGGTAAAAGGGTTATATACAGCGTTGCGCATTGTGAATAGATCTGCGTACCGCGCCGAGATCCTGAATATACTTGACGTGTAGAGGGATATTGAGCTGAGCATGAGAGGTCATAATGCCGCGGCCGACAAGTGATTCAAAGATTCGTGAGATGTAGGGAGAAGCACAGATAGTATATTCAATGAGACGTGAGAGCCAAAGTAATAATGAGATGTGCGAGTGTTCGAACACTGGACAGTGGAGGACGACCGGTTTGTTTGCCGTTGGTGGAAGTCGGTTCAAACGCGTGCGGGCGTCTTTATTATATCATGATTTCCGCCGTACGAGTGCGAATATCACAGGCATTATAACGATGCTATTGCTACAATAAGCTGGTGGTATCTATTCGTACAAATGATCGACTTTGTGGATCGTCTCATGTCCTGTTTTGTTTCAATGTCTGCTGAGATCGAGGTACGTCTCTCTCCGACGCAGGGGTGTGGGTATATGCGCCGCCTGGGCAAGTGGCGTAGGGTGAACCGGCGGTGGCACGGTCGGTGATACGACTGGGGTCGGTATGTCCACCAGCGAAAGAGTCTTTGTGAGAGGAGTTGACGACGGAGTATCACCCTGTGCCTCCTCAGTTACAACGCTACTCGTATCGTCATCGCGGCTCCCAGGATGCGCAGTTGGGGAGATACTGCCATTAGAGAGGGGAAGTTTGCTCGGAATCCTACTAGGAATTGATGATGGGACTGAGGGGGGCTTAGAGGGTTCATCGCCAGACTCAGATTTCACGCCCTCGCGGATGGTGTATATCGAAAGGTCCTCTGTCGATATGGATGGAGATGGCCACACATCGAATGTCTGGACAAAGCCGGGATCTTTATCGCGCTCAGATTGAGTCGGGCGAGCGTATCCCTCGGGATGTTCCATCAATTTCTTCCACGTCTTCTTCGCCTTGCTCTCGTCGATCTCCTTCAAGAACTTCTCCAGCTCCTCGTCCCCCTCCCACTCTCCCGGGGCGTCTGGTGTCACGTACAGAGGGCGCAGCTTCTGGCTAGAACCAAAAAACCCAGCGCGCAGCCGCTCCCGCAGCGCCACGGTCGGCTTTTTCGGGCATGCCCGCGATACGACGTATGGGTACGATGCGTCTGGGCGCGCGTCGAACTCTCGGAGTCGTTCCCAGTCCACCTCCGTCCAATTGTGCTTTGCCTCGTCCTCGGTGACAAGGCCGTAATCGAGGAGTCGCCGCAATTCGTGCCCGTGTGGGCAAATCATCCGGCCGCAGTCAGGGTCTCGGATATGTTGATCGTGGAGGATCAAAGTGAACAAGGGGTCGATCCACACCGCCGGAATGAGCGGCGCGGTAGCGCGGCGCGGCTCGTGAGCAAAGTCGCGCACTTTCACGCCATGGGCCATCGCGCGCTGAACGAAGTCTGAAGCCTCGGGGTCCTTGGTTGTATCGACTATTTCCGTAGCTGTCGGGGAAGCTAGTTCTCGGTCCGCGGCCTCTTTCGCAGATGTTGGCGCAATGTCAATCAATAACTTCGGCTTGTTGGTGCGTGAAGAGTGTCGTGGGCTGTCGGGGTGGAGTTCGGGGGTTGGATTGGCGGATTTTTGCCTTGCGGGGGAAGTGGAACGGGATAAAGAACGACGCGCTGGATGTGGGAACAGTGCACTTTCGGTGTTATCCTCCAGTGGTAATGCAGGTACATCAATCGATATGTTTTCTCTTTTGATGCGAGGAGCAGAGAGCCTTGGACCGAGGGAACACCCTTCTGGCGATCTGTCAGAGTACCGGCGTTTTCTAGTGACGGACGAGGTTCCGGACGAGGAGGAGAGGGATGCAGGAGCGGTAGAGTGTAGCTTCAGGCTCCCAGACATGCTACCTCCAACCTCCACTTCGATAGTGGTCATTGAACGCGTTCGTGAGGGCATGTCGGCATGTGGTGCGCTGTGGGAGTGAAAGACGAGTTAGCGACTATCCGGGTGAGGTGTATGCGTTTATATACGCGATTATCAATACCGTTGCTTTTGCTACTACCCCGTGCTACCAATAATGACAGCTGAAACAAGAATTTCTTCCCTCCCGCCACTAACAAGGACAACGATGCCAGACAAAAGACGGACGCCACCAGAGGCCATCAATCAAATCGAGCGATCAGTTTGTAGCGGAGATTGAACATCGGACCGGGCCGGCGCGCCTGTCCTACATCCCCTTCCTCCCTTCCTCCCTCTCCCCTCCCACCGCCATTGTTTGTATACTATCGATATCGAATATTCGTACACTCTACGGTTTTTTGACTCGGAAGATCTCGCACTTTGTGATTGGCCGAGCATACTGACGGCGCTCAGGTCACGCATCGTACAACTTTGCGAGTCTTCTCTGAAATTTGGCCGCAATGACCTCTCGTGAAGCTCAGCTAAACATCTCTCTGCACGTCAAATACATTCAGGACCTAGGCAAAGTACGCAAATAGACTGATCTTACACGTTCTGACTATCAACATACTTTCCACGGTTGCAGAACAAAGACGACCTGCTATACCATCTCACTGCGCATCTGCGTTTGAACGCGATTTATTGGGGTCTCACCGCACTCTGCGTCATGAAGCACCAGGACGCCCTTGATAGAGAGGAAATGTTGCAGCTTGTTATGGACTGCTGGGACGACGAGGCAGGTCTGTCCAATCCTCTTCGTTACGTGCCGTTTTGCTGACGGCCTCCCCAGGCGCGTTTGGCGCGGACCCGCAGCACGACGCACACCTCCTCCCTACGCTCAGCGCGATCCAAATTCTCATAACTCAGGGTGCTCTGAAGCGCGTGGATGTCGACCGCGTGACAAAATGTCAGCGTCCGCATATGTTATCGTGTTGTCCCCGCTGATACGTCGCGTGTCCAGTCATCCTGTCTCTTCAGCAGCCTTCAGGCGTATTTGCGGGCGACCGGTACGGTGAAATCGACACGCGGTTCTCGTACTGTGCTATCAACGCGCTGTCGCTACTTGGCCGACTGCACCAGGTAGACGTCGATAAGACTGTTGGCTATATCTTACGATGCAAGAATTTTGATGGAGGGTTTGGCGCGGTGATTGGAGCAGAAAGTCACGCAGGTCAAGGTTCGTACCCTACGCCGTCCTTCAAACTACGTCTAAATACGCTCCAGTCTTCGCTTGTGTGGCCGCATTAGCCATTCTGGATAGACTACCTGACATCGACCAGGAGACACTTTCCTGGTGGCTTTCAGAGCGGCAACTACCAAGCGGCGGTCTGAATGGTCGCCCTGAGAAACTTGAAGACGTATGCATTCCACATGACTGCATATATACTGTCTCAACTTATGGCAGGTTTGCTACAGCTTCTTTGTTTTGTCTGCGATGTCCATCCTCAAGAGACTGACATGGATCGATTCTGACAAACTCATCGCTTTCATCGTCTCCGCTGAGGTATAAACCTTCGTGCAGTTTATCCCTGTACTCGCTGAGATGCTGTCGCAGGATCTGGACCATGGCGGTATTGCTGACCGACCGGGTGATCAGCCAGATGTCTTTCACACCCACTTCGGTGTCGCGGGTTCGTATCGTTTTCGCCGAGATATTTTCCGGACTGACAGTATTTAGGCTTGTCGTTGCTTGGCTATCCCGGCCTTGAGGATATCGACCCCGTCTACTGCATGCCTGCGCGGCTCATCAGAACGATGGGGCTTCAGAAGGACTGGCAAGCGCTACCACGGAGGTCATAGCGTGGATAATTTCATGAGGTCGTATAGTGATGTGCTACTGAGACATATGAACAACAAAATTCGCGGAAGGGACATGCTCAAGTATCTGGAACAGGAAACGATGGCGCAGGATCTGCAAAACACGATACAGCATACCTCTCGGTAGACTTCAAGACACCGACGCATCGATGTCGTAGACAATCTTGGCAGGTCCGCTGATAGTTCGTCAGTCGATAGGGCGTGGAACAAAGCAATATACATACCGCATCTCCATACCCTGGAAAGCGAGACACATGATGAACAACCGGAACAGCAAGAAATCAGGCAGAATACGCACATCTTCCTCCCACTTGATCTGGGCTTTCATCTCCGTCAAACCGCACGAGAGCACAACCTGGAAGTTTTGCTGGTAGTAGTAGCCCTTCGAACCGAGTTGTCGACGCTTGGCCACCTTGGAGGTGTCAGCGTACACAGTGCAGAGCGTAGAGAAGAATTCTGATGTCGATCAGATCATCGTTGCCCAGACTCACGAGGGTGGCAACTTACCGGGCTCTATATCTGTCCACTTGGGCTCGGATGCCTTCCCACGGAAACAGGTAATGTCCGCAAGGATGGAGTTCAGCGCATCCGCGTTTTCGGCTTGTATATTGAAGGAATGTTCAGACTCTTCATGCTCTTGAATTCGCTTGCCCTGGAGGAAGCTAAAGACGACGCAATCGTACAAATAGGACTGGCATATACCTTGGCAAGAATCATACTGAAGCCGTCGGGTAAGAATTGTTGCCCAGATGGCCGCATGAAGAGTCGCATACGGCGCTGGAGATGCTCCTTGTTACCGGAATTATATGGGTAGCAGCATCTAGTGCCGTAAGTGTACTTTGCCACGCGCGAGGAAACAAAGTGCTGGAGGAAGAAAGATACTGTTCCCTCGGCGACTGCCTTGTTCCTGTCGCATGGAATCAAGCGGCTAGTAAATATTCTTGAAAACAACCAACGTACGTGTGGTTATCGGGCCGGGACAAATTCAAGCCCGTGTCTTCGAGCACGGACTTCAATTTAGAGAACAGCCAAGGAGACGCCGCAAAACCGCCCACGAGGAAAGCATTCTGGAAGGGGCATTCAACATATTTCACGCAGGGGCCACCGTTGACATACCGTGATCAACGCAGAGGCCGAATCCCGCTGGCTCTTGATCGCTTCTACGATGCCCTTGATAGAAGGCTCGAAGAATGCGGATAATTCGTGCCTGCGAGGTAACAGCGTTATTTCACCAGTTGACAATTGCGAGATGTCGCGTACCCTTCGAGAGGCAGTTGCCCCCCTCTGATACCTACTGCGGGATCTTTGTCGCGAATCGATCCAAACCTGACGAAGGACCGGTAATTCGGGTCCTTGAACGTCGGCTTCGTGTATTTCTCGAAGTGTTCCAGCATCGTAGTCAGGTCCTCGTCGTTTCCGTATTTTGAGTTGCGAAGCTTTGCTGGTTGTCGGTGCGCTTAACGCAGACCGCAATAAACGCCACAATAATCAGAAACTCACCTTTCAGGAACTCTCGAGCGCGAATGTTAACACGCGTCGATCCTTGAAGAATGCCTGTAAACCTGAAATGAGCGATCTCGAGGAGTATTGCGCCTAAAAGACACTTACATTGAGCAGCTGCAATTTCCTCGACGACAACCGGCACCGTAGTAGTAAATGTGTAGGCACTGAGATCCACGGTGCCGCCACCTGCGTCGATGATCATGATGTTTGCGCCATTCTGTGGACGCTCAGCGCTCAGTATGGGTACATCTGGGTGGGCAACATGCGCACCTTGATGCAGCTAGACGCTATTCCGCTGTCCACACAGTAATGTAAAGAAGCTTCGCCTTCGGTTACGAAATGAACGCGATCACGACCAGCAGGCGTGTCAGGAATAAGTCCTGCCAAAATGGCGGCTTTGCGCATCTGCGTTTGCTGCCCACCCTCCCACCCATTTGGATGACTGAGTACAATATCGATGCGGTCGCCGAACGAGCTCCAAAGGCTCTGTCCGTTCGGATGGGTGTCGGTGATGTAAGTGCGTGCGCACTTATACAGGTAAGCCAGGAAATCGCCGAACACGTCCATGACCGTCTTCCCTCGGGGCAGCGGAGGTATGTCAGCCTTACTCAAGCCGTCGCCCAGGGTCGATTGCGGACGAAGATGGAGTTTGAACCTAGTGAAACCTGGTGGGTCCGCTATGTTGAAAATATGACATATATACGTACCATTCTACGAATGTGAGGTCTTCGTCTTCAGCGAGCAGACGCATGGCCGACTGGCGAGCTTCAGCCCCTGCAGCGCGTACATGACCGTCTTGAGTGTACCAGAGAATGGAGGGGATCTTGAAGTCTCCGTTCTCCTGGCCGGGATACCTACGCGTAGAACTTGGATTGAGCGAGGACTAAATTTTGGTCAGGAATAATGAGGCACACCTGGTCACGTTCTGAACCTTGGGTACTTCTCCGGGGTCCAGGATGGCGTACGCGATGCCACTGAACGTCGTACCGACATCAAATGCCAGTACAAGACTACGTAGTGGGCCGGTGAATGGTTGGAAGGAAGACATTGGGCGGATTGACTCTGAGTTGCTAAGTCGCTGAGTCGAGCAATGAACGTGAAAACCATTATATGAACGGGGGATGATGTTGCCACAAGGTCAACACGCAGATACAGAGCGTATGCACCTCGCCGTTCAAACGAGGACTTCGGAAAGGGTCGATGATTGAACTTTCCTGACTACGGGTGCCGGTCGTACATGGTCAGAGCATGCCTAAAGATCCGAAGACTGGAACTGTAACGCACCGTTTCGCGAAGAAGCGCCTTGGACTGCGCCACATACAGAAGGTTGATCAGCCAGTCCCAATATAGCAAGCCATGCAGGGAAGTGCAATGCACAGATGTTCTCTGGAGAAGGCTAGAAACAAGGGAGAACGCTTTGAGAGAATGTATGGAAGCGTGAAACCATACATGCAGTACCCTTGAGGGATACGTGACGTGTACTGCATGAGACAGCGAGGCAGATGTTCCCGCATCGCCGGTTGCAAGGTCACGGACCGGCCCGCTTGCGAAGTGCCACAAAACCTAGCAAGCTCTACCTTTTATCAGAGGCCGCTCCATTCTGACCCCCTACTGATGTTCACTTGGCTCTTCCGCATCCTCCGCTTCCTCGTCATGCAAATTCCTTACTGGACGCGTTCCAGCAGCACCAATCCCAAGGAAACCACGAGCAGTACATCTGTTTCCACCGCCAGCTCACAGGCGAAACGCCCGCGCAGAGAGAAGTCTCAGCACGCCGACGATCGCTTCGCGAACCTCGAGAAAGAGAACAACGAGCTGGTGAGAAAGAACCAGGCTCTGCAGGGACAATTTGAACAAGAGAAGAAGGAAAGGAAGGACCTGAAGGCGGAGTTGAGTAGAGCCAAAGCAACGAATGACGAATTACGCCGTCAGCGAGACAGCGAGTCCCAGGCGGCGGTCAAGCGATTGGAGGCGGAGAGGGCGGTGGCGAGCCGAGGAGAGGCCGAAAGAGTAGAGCTGAGGGCATCGCTAGGTAGGTTTAGCTCTGAGAAGGGACAGCTGGAGCGCGACTTGGTCAGGATTCGAGGGGAACGCGACAAATTGAAAGAACAGCTGCAGACGACGGAGAGGGCGCGAGAAGTCGCGGAGTGCGGGAGGCACGATATGGCGCGGGAAGTGCAGAGTCTTCGTGCGGCTCTTGCGGACAAGCAGGCCTTGCTGACAACGCGCGGCGCCGAGCTGCGAGAGGCTCATGCGTATCTGTCCAGAGCGGACGAGCTCTCTCACGCCGAAGTCCTCGGGATGGTACAGCGACTGAACGCTCAGATCTACCAGTTCGCCGCGCAGATCGCCGACTCGTACAACTTCTCCGCACCTGCCACTCCTCGCAATCAGCTCCAAGAGCATATAGCTGACACCGGAAAGACGATCGGGCGGGGGCTTACCGATGTCCTGCTGAACATGCGACACGAAGCCGACCCGTGGTGGATACAGCTCGCCATTCAGTCGTGTTTCTGCCACTTCGCGTTCCTCATCATCGACTCGTGGAATTATCGGTTCGCCGATGACGATACTCTGCTGAAAAGCATATATGAGAAGATATTTCAGAGCGGTGAGTCTCGCAAATATTCAATCACGAATAACATACCTGACGTCGAACAGAACCGCCAGCGGTGTGCGGGAAGTGGAAGGCACTGACCCAGCGGTACGCTCGCGATCCTCAGAACGGTTCCAACGCTGCATCGTCAGCCACGGACCGCATCGTCAGCGCACTCCTAAACGTCCTGGTCGTCTCCGGCCTGGATGCGCGCCCGGAAAGCTTGAAAAGCGCGATGACGGCTCAATTCCGAGAGAAAGTCGCAGAGATCGTCTCCTCGAGTCTTGCGCTGCAAAGGGCGACAGGCGAAGAGGTAATTTCGAGCGACGTCCAGATCCTTTGCCCGTTGTGCGACGACAACTTCAGAGGAGATGAGATGGAGGACATCGATGACTCCAAACGCGAAACTGCGACACGGAAGACGTTCGCAAACGTCCTGTGTACCACCGAGATGGGGTTGAGCAGGCGCGAGCGGCGTATGGACACGACATCCGAGAGTTCTGAGGACATTGTCGCCGCCGTTATGCTCAAGGCAAGAGTCGCCCTCATTTCGCTGGCCGCAGAGCTGGCGCCACAGCACGCCGCTAACGTCCTTACGTCCTGGTAAGGTGTCGCAATTTTTCTGTATGCCGAAGAGCTGTTATTGACATATCACTGTCGCAGAGATACTTGTGGTCATGGTTGAGTTCGCGTCGATTATTTTATACACGTTTTCTGGTTTAGTACTTGCACGAAGCCTGATGCTAGCGACGCATATTAGCCAAATGTCAGCTCGTGGAAGCCCAGGGTCGTAGATCTGGTCTCTTACCCCATCTTTCAAAATGTGGTCGAGTAGAATCGGAAGCCCTGCCTCGCAGGTCGGGATGTGATCAAGAATTAATAACTAGGCACGGTAGAGTATTACGTAATAAATCACCGCCCAGCTTATTGACCTCGACCTTCTCATGTTCGT
Organism: Ceriporiopsis andreanae CBS 279.92; assembly: GCA_001969225.1. Taxonomy (NCBI): domain Eukaryota; kingdom Fungi; phylum Basidiomycota; class Agaricomycetes; order Polyporales; family Meruliaceae; genus Ceriporiopsis; species Ceriporiopsis andreanae. Next base: position 984 of record ALYI01004595.1, on the reverse strand, counting down.
TGCACTCTCCTCCTCGCCGTATGTCCAGCGAGCTCAAGGTCCGCACATGTTCTGTTACAGACGAGCACTAACGCACGAATCGCTAGTTACCGACGTTGTCCAGCGTGACTGCTGCGCCAGGATGCAATTTCATACCGCTGCCTCTGACTAGGCGTACCTGTACTTCAGCTGCTGAACCTAGGCCGTTAGGTACGGCGTCATAGAACAGAGCGGAACCCTCGAGTCGTTTCTACAAGCGTGCGTGACACGACAACGCTTGAAGGCTGTGCAAGCTTCCACGGAATACAAAAACCCAGCCCTTGGTCCTGAGACGTCGTCACACGGATCGGCATGGCCAGCAACGTATCTGAGAGGTTTCTTGGGCACCATGGCAGGAATAAGCACGATGTACTCGGAGTGGGAGATTTCATGGGCGAAGGCGACACGAAGTTGATCTTGGATCTGCTACCTCCTGATCTTGCAGGGACTGCTTTCGAGAAAGTGCGAGACGAAGTGCAATGGCACACGATGATGCATCGAGGTATGCACTTGACCGATCTTGAGCTTCCCGGTGCTTACCCTTTCCCAGGCGGTGAAGTTCCGCGTCTGGTAGCGGTGCAAGGAGAAGTCAACGAGGACGGAAGGTACTGTGACTCGCGGCCGTCGTGTTCTTATCGTGTTTTCTCCCTAACGCCAGACCTTCAGCTTTCCCATCTATCGCCACCCTGCCGACGAGTCTCCACCCCTACTTCCGTTCACGGACACGATCGCGCAGATCCGCGCGCACGCCGAGAAGGCCGTGGGCCACCCGCTCAACCACGTGCTGATCCAGCACTATCGCAGCGGAGCGGACTACATCTCGGAGCACTCGGACAAGACGGTCGACATCCAGACTCCAACCCAGTCACTAAGGGGAGGGAGCGAGGAGGTCGATGTTACATCCCACCAGCGGACGTACCAGCGCTACATCCCACAGCGCCAACACATTTGAACCTTACTCCTCTT
>ALYI01004592.1:0-17852 GCA_001969225.1 Ceriporiopsis andreanae CBS 279.92 | reverse complement strand
CCGGGGGACGCCCCAAGGGAAAAAGCAGACCCGGCGCCCGGGCCCCCCCCCGCCACTGCGCCCGCATCGCCGCGCACGGCAAGACGCACGTCCACCTTCAGGCACGTCCCCCTGCGCCCCGCCGCGCGCGCGCCGCTGCCGTCCTCCCCGCTCCGCCCCGCCTCGACGCTGACACACCACCGCACGGCGGCGAGCCGGCCCGTCGACTCCCCGCGCATCGAGCTCCTGGGGCTCAAGACCCCCGAGATGCACGCGCTCCGCGTCTCGGACCCGCCGAGCCGGGTGTCCTCGCTCATGTCGACGCCGCTCCTCGGGCCCGCCGCCGAGCGCGAGGCGATCCCCGCGCTGGACCTCGGGACGGCGGCGGCGCATCTGCGCCCGGTATCGACGCATGTGGAGCGCGTCGTGTCCCCCGAGCCGCCCGCGCGCGCGTCGTCGCTCGCGCCCGCCTCGTCCGCATCGCCACACAATACCCCGTCGACGATTCCAATTCACCCCTCGCGCGCGAGCACGACGCCGACGCCGTCGTTCGCGCCGTCGCCTTCGTTCGCGCCGTCACCCGCCATGTCGCCGTCCCCATCGACCTCCTCGTCGCGCACCGCGACGCGCACGCCGGCGCCGTACCGCCCCGGGTTCCAGCCGAAGGGCGTGTACCGCCCGCGCACGGACGAGTTCCTCGCGGTGCGGCGCAGCAGGCGCGACGCCGGGCGCGTCGAGCGGGCGCGGCTCGAGCGGCGCCTCGAGAAGCTCGTGCATTTGCATTTCCCGCATCCGGACGTCGTGAAGGAGGAGAAGGAGAAGAGCAAGGCGGAGAAGAGCAAGGACGCCAGCGGGAATGGGAACGGGCACGCGCGGCCAGGGACGCAGAACCGGCGGGCGTCGAGTTTCTTTGACTTGGACCTGTCGCTGTCGAGCATACGCGGGAAGAGCGCGGGGGACGTGTGGAAGAGCGTCGTGCAGAGCCAGGCGGCGGGGGGGAAGCAGGATGTACGCGGTGCGTATCTGTCAAGGCGTTTGGGTGCGACAGTGTGAGCTCACGCGTGTGTGCAGCTGCCGAGCAGGCGATCACGCCTTGGGAGGAGGACTCTGCTGTCTCCCAGTGTCCGCTGTGCACGTACGTACCATCTGCTGCTTCCCGCGCTCGCATCCTCACGTGTTCGTGCCGCTAGCGCATCCTTCCATCCAATCACGAATCGCAAGCACCACTGCCGTCTATGTGGCCGAATCATCTGTTCACTGCCCGTCAAGTATCCCCAGCGGCCGCAGACGTGTTCCTTGTTGTTTGTCGCAGATCCGTTGACGGGCGAGGTCGAGGAGGTGGGGGAGGGCGTCGACTACGGCGTGCGCCGGCGCACGAGCAGCAACGCGCCGCCGAGCGGGAAGGGCAAGGGCCGGGACGACGTGCTGGGCCTCAGCGACGACGAGAAGTTCCTCAAGGGCGTGCGGATCTGCAGGGACTGTCGGCCGGTGCTTCGGTACGTCTTCCTCGCCTTCGTCATCCGTGTGCGTTGGCTGATGACGGCGGGCTATTCTAGGCGGCGGCAGTACACGCAGGAGGTGCATCGCATACCGCTGTTCACGCGGCTGTACGACGCGTTCGTCGCGCTCGAGAAGGAGATCGAGGAGGCGCTGCCGCAGTTCCAGGAACTCATCCTCAGCATCAGGTGCGCTCGAAGTTGACGGGACGCCCATCGTTTACTAACAGCTCTGTCAGTCATGACGAGAGACCGTCGCCGGAGGCATCTGCAGCGCGAAAACGCTTGCTGGAGGCGTTCGCACAGTACGATGCGCTTGCGAAGCGGATACGCCGCCTTCCGTGTCCTGGCGGGCCCGGGAGCTCCCAGGATCGCGTCCTGCAGGCCATCATCACGCGAGCCAATGTCTTTTTGCAGAAGCACATGTTCCCATTACAGGTGTGTGTCTATTTTTTTCGTGTCCTGCACCGCCCCAACACCGCCGCAGGCCATCCCAAAACCGACGAAGAAGGCCTCTCCGAATAGCACGCCGTCGCCGGCAGAGCCCGCCGGTGCTGCACCGCTCGTCGATCCCGACTCTGAGCTCGCGCGCGTGCTGCAGCCGCTCTTGGAACAGGAGGCGCTGCTGGAGAGCTTCGTGGAGGAGGCGAAGGCGCACCGCAAGTTCGAGGACGTGCAGAGCCTGAAGGCGAACCTGGGCGAGATACGTGCGGAGATTGACAGGATGTTGGCGAACAGCGGCGGCGAGCTGCGTGAGGGGCGGCCGGCGGGGCAGGCGGGGAAGAGGAGGCCATGACGAGCGCGAGGGCGAGACCAGGCCGCCACGACACGCACGAATTTGAACACGATTTACGAGGACTACTGATACCATTCTGGACACGGACGACGTAATGATACGCATGTACAGTACCGGTTGCGCGCAAACTTAGACTACTGGAGGACGATTGCGAGGGTATGCTCCACCCGCCCTCGGAGCCTGCTGCTCGTGTGCTCGCGTCGACGAATGGTAGGCACTGCGGCGACGTAACCTACGCAGCCGACCGCCGTCCGACGTCCGACGTTGTGGCCAACAATGCACGCTCGCGTAGGTTCCGGCCACTCGACGTCGGCAGCTCCACTCCATCGCGCGAGATCTCCTGCAAGTTCCGCGCGCGGTTCGACTCGCGTTCGTCGCACGCCGTCCCCGAAGTGAGTCGAACCGGCAGCCTGGGCTGCTCCCCATGGGGCCCCGCATCCCCCACGCGCCGGCCAATGGGGGGTCAAAGCGTCTGATGGGTGACGGCCGTGGGCGACGCGGGGTGATGGCGAACATACGCGCGGAATGCCTTTTCCTTGTGGCCTTCCTTCTCTCCCGCACAAACGCCCCCAGAGCAGGCCAGACAGCGTCCCTGCTCGCCTCGTACACCCACCAGGTGAATCTGATCCCGAGAGCAGCCCGATCGGCGTGCTAACTGTCTCGGGCAGTTTCACTGATCCGTAGTGCTTTGAAAGAATGTTGAGGACGACAAGCGCGGCGCTCGCACGCCTCCCACACCTCGCTCGCTGGCCTGGCGTCCAGTATCGTATCCAGCTCGGCTGCGCACCTGCACTCAGGTCTTACCACAGCGCGCCACACGAGCCAACACCGTCGACAAACAAGGTATGGGACTCGGTCGACGAGGCCATCGCGGACGTCGAGTCGGGCGACGTGCTGCTCAGTGGAGGTGCGTCGCACACGCCGCTCACACACGTGCAGTTCACTGACAACGATCGCTCGGACAGGATTCGGGCTGTGTGGCACACCAGGTTCGTCTCCTCCTAGATGATCTCCCGCATTGATAGACATGAGCTTCTATGTCATAGACACGCTAATCCACGCGCTGTCGAAGAGGACCGACGTGAAGGATCTGACTGCGGTCTCGAACAATGTAGGATCGGGGCAGCGCGGTCTCGGTATGTGGGCCCCCGCCGATCCTAATAGCAAACCTTGTCCCCTGACATGACCGAGCTCAGGGAAGCTCATCCTCTCCCGCCAGATCGACAAGATGATGGCGTCGTACATCGGGAGGTGCGGCCCCGTAATCTTGCATTGTTTTCTGGCACACTCACATTTGGGCTAGTAACAAGGACTTCGAGCGGATGTACCTCGCGGGCGAAGTCTCGCTCGAGCTGATCCCGCAGGGCACGCTCGTCGCGCGGCTGCGCGCGCACGCGGCGGGCACCCCCGCGTTCTACACCCCCACGGGCGCGAGCACCGCCGTCGAGCACGGCACCATCCCCATCCGCTACGCGCCCGGCGGGATCGCCGCCGGCGTGCTCATCCCAGGAACCAAGAAGGAGGCGCGCGTGTTCAACGGGCGGCGCGTGCTGCTCGAGCCGGCGCTCGCGGGCGACGTCGCGTTCGTGCGCGCGTGGAAGGCGGACGCGGCGGGCAACCTCGTCTTCCGCTACACGCAGAACAACTTCTCCGCGACGATGGCGCGCAACGCCGCGCTCACGGTCGTCGAGGCGGAGCACATCGTGCCCGTCGGCGCGCTCTCGCCGAACGCGATACACCTCCCCGGGATCTATGTGGACCGCATCGTGCGCGCGACGGCGCCGAAGGAGATCGAGTTCGCGACGCTCGCGCCGGGCGAGGGTGGCGCGGGTACGGGCGAGAAGTTGACGAAGGAGAAGCAGGCGGCGGTCGACGCGCGCAACCGCATCGCGAGACGCGCGGCGAAAGAGCTCAAGGACGGGTTTAACGTGAACCTGGGCATCGGCATGCCGACGCTCGTTCCCGAGGTACGTGCCTCTTCCCTCTTCCACAGTTGCAAGCGCGGGTGCGTGGCGTGGCTGAAAAGCGGCACGCCAGTTCCTGGAGCCCGGCGTGAAGGTGTGGCTGCAGAGCGAGAACGGGATCCTCGGCATGGGGCCGTACCCGACGAAGGCGCAGCTTGACGCGTGAGTCGCCACATCGCGTTCTATGTAGACGCTGAGGCGATTTGGCGTAGCGACATTATTAACGCGGGCAAGGAGACTGTGACGCTCCTTCCCGGTGCCTCTGTCTTTGGTGCGTCGCGTCTCGTTGCCTCGCGCTTTGGACGATTGTTGAACGTTTGACCGTAGATTCGGCGGAGTCGTTCGACATGATTCGGGGCGGACACATCGATGTCGCGATCCTGGGGGTGCGTATCGAACGTGTGTCCCTGCGTGAGTTTCCGCCGAGGCTGACTGTCGCGACTAGGCAATGCAAGTCTCCCAAGCGGGCGACATCGCGAACTTCATGATCCCCGGCAAGATGGTCAAAGGTGCGTCCCCACATCCCTCTCCCCTCCTCTCCCATATGACTCTCACCGCTTGTTCTCGTTATCTCTATATCTCTATCTCTACCGCATCGCAGGCATCGGCGGCGCGATGGACCTCGTGTCCAACCCCGACAAGACGAAGGTGGTCGTCGTCATGGAGCACACCGCGCGCGACGGCGCCCCGAAGCTCGTCGCCGAGTGCGCGCTGCCGCTCACGGGCGCGCGCGCGGTGAGCACCGTCGTGACGGAGCTCGCGGTGTTCGATATCGACAGGGCGGCGGGGAGGATGGTGCTGCGCGAGCTCGCGGGGGGTGTTAGTCTGGAGGAGGTGAGGGCGAAGACGGGGTGTGCGTTTGAGGTGGGGAGCGGGGTTGGGAGGATGTGAGCGGGATGGGAAGTGGGCTCGCGTCGCGGGTCCTGTGCGCGTAGCGTGACCGTCCGCGTCTTCACGACTTTCTGATAGCATACAGATGACAGCATCCCGAGTATAGCACGATGATCCCAAGGTCGCCCGATGAATGCGCTCTTTCGTGTCTTCTGCCTTCGTCCGATATTGGGCCGTTCTCGCAGCGGACGCGGTGGGCTTCGCGGTGCGAGCATCCATCGAAAGGGACTGCTATCCACGTGGACCCTCGCCTTCGATGCTATCCGTGCATCGCGCTGCCTTCTGTCCGTGTGGGCATCGGAACCCTGGGGTCGCTGCCACAAATGTGCACCGTGACCCTGAGCGGAGGCGGGTCGTGGCAAGGACCGGGGCGGGCACGGTGTCGTTTTGGCGGGGCGATGGCTTGATTTGTGGCTGTCATGGGATGTCCGCGACTGCGACAGGGCCATGCTCAGCGCTCAATGACTGCGTTCCATTCTTATAACGCGGACGCGTAATTTGGAGGCAGCCTGGGCGCTGTTCGTCGGGGGACAGCCGAATTTGAGTACCCCGCACTGATGATCTACGAATTCCGAGCGGCTGGCGTGGATCATACTCGGTGCAGGGGCCAACAGGGTGCGCGTGCACGGTTCGCCTCGGGCAGTTCAGATGGCGAAAATGAGTGATGGGAGAGGTGAATTTGAATGGGGGTGTCTGGAAGTGTTCGGTGTTATTCGGCCATGTGCCCCCTCGCCCTGCACGGTCACCGACCACATCCAGTTCCTCTGCTTTCCTCGCGCCATAACCGTTCGTCCAGGTCTCCCGTGTTTGCGATGAGACCCGACTCGTGCCGTGGGGTACAGATTCCGATCCCCGATGCCGCCGCTAGAGCCAGATGCTCATAAGCAGGCAGGAAGGCAGAGGCTCTCTCTCACAATCCCCTCCCCTGCTCACGGCGCACGCCTCCTGCCTCTTCTGCTCTCCCCTCCTGCCTCTTTCGCTCTCAACGCCCATCAGTTTGATCTACGCCCCGCACAGCCATGTACGCCCTCAGAGCCGCCGCAAGACGCGCACCGTGTCTCCCTCGCGCTTCCAACGGCGCACGCCTACGCATCCACGCGACTCGCTACTACTCCGTCGTCGTCGATGCCCCCGTTCCAAGAAAATCAAAAGTCTGGGACGACGTCGACGAGGCCATCAAGCCCGTCAAGAGCGGCGACATTTTGCTCTCTGGAGGTGCGTCCAGGCCCGCTCAAGCGTCGACCTCCTCGCACTCAACAACGTCTTTTCGCAGGCTTTGGATTATCGGGCATCCCAGAATCCCTCATCGCGGCCCTGTCAAAACACACCGACCTCAAGAATCTCGTCGCCGTCTCCAACAATGCCGGTGTGGGCGAGCACGGCCTTGGTGCGCACTTTTTCACTTTTTTTCGTGACTCGATTCTCACCCCACCCTCAGTGCGTCTCATCAAGGCTGGCCAGCTCGAACGCCTCATGATCTCCTACCTCGGCGGGTGCGCTTCATCTCTCCCCCACACGGCGTCCCGTTTTGCTGACTCCCTTTCCTCTTCGTTCCTCCAGAAACAAGTTCCTCGAGTCTGAGTACCTCGCGGGGCGCATCGGGCTCGAGCTTGTGCCGCAGGGCACCCTCTGCCAGCGGATCATGTCGCACGCCGCGGGCATGCCCGCCTTCCTCACCCCGACCGGCGCGAACACGCTCGTCGAGTCCGGCGGCATCCCCATCCAGTACAACTCTGGCGGATTTGGCAGCGGCGTCCGCGTCCCCGGCAACGCAAAGGAGGCCCGCATGATCAACGGACGCAAGTACATCCTCGAGCCGTCGATTCCCGGCGACGTCGCCTTCGTGCACGCTTGGAAGGCGGACGAGGTCGGCAACCTCGTCTTCCGCTACGCGTCGAACAACTACAACGGCGCCATGGCGCGCAACGCCAAGCTGACAATCGTGGAAGCCGAGGAGATTGTGTACGTCTCTACGTCACACCCCCTTCTGACAGCGCGGGGTACTGATGGGCCGCGTTCTTTTTGTGTCGTGCAGGCCCGTCGGGACGCTCTCGCCGAACGCGATCCACGTGCCCGGCGTGTACGTCGACCGCATCGTGAAGGCGAACGAGCCCAAGAACATCGAGATCCTCGCGCTCGCGAAGAGCCTCGCCGAGCAGACCACGCCGCCGACGCCCGCGCAGACCGCGAGCGCCGCGGGCAAGGACTGGCGCCACCGCATCGCGCGCCGCGCGGCCCGCGAGATTGACGACGGGTTCTACGTGAATCTCGGTGTCGGCATCCCCACGCTCGTGCCCGAGCACCTCCCGCCGACCGTCAAGGTCTGGCTCGAGAGCGAGAACGGCATCCTCGGCATGGGCCCGTACCCGACCAAGGAGCAGGTCGACCCGTGAGTCTTTGAGCGTCACCGCCCAGCGAAACCGATCTGACACCACCTTGCAGTGATATCATCAACGCTGGTAAGGAGACTTGCACGCTCCTCCCTGGTGCCTCGACCTTCGACTCTGTCGAGTCCTTCAACATGATCCGCGGCGGACACATCAACGTCACCTGCCTCGGCGTACGTCTATTTAACCCGCTCTTATCCCGGTATGGTGCTGACCACGGTTCTGCACACACAGGCTATGCAAGTGTCGGCGGCCGGCGACATCGCGAACTACATGATCCCGGGCAAGCTCGTGAAGGGCATCGGCGGCGCGATGGACCTCGTGTCGAACCCGGACAAGACGAAGGTGATCGTGACGATGCAGCACTGCTCGAAGGACGGGAAGCCGAAGGTCGTGCAGGAGTGCTCGCTGCCGCTCACGGGCGCGCGCGCGGTGTCGATGATCGTGACGGACCTGGCGGTGTTCAACGTCGACCGCGCGGCGGGCACGCTCGCGCTCGTGGACGTCGCGGAGGGCGTCACCCTCGACGAGCTCCGCGCGAAGACCGGCGCGACGTTCTCCGTCCCTGACAAGGTCGGCACGTTCTGAAACTGAGGCAGAGTGTCTGGTCGTCTCACTGGGGGCGTGATACCCGTGCAACGAGGAGAAAATCGAGAGCCGAGGGGGTTGGATACTCTGGGCTCGAACCGGGATTTGGTGGCCGTTTCGCATTGTAGCACTCCGCATTTTCGCATCTATATCCCGCATCATGACTTATTAGTAGGGTAGATATCATATTACTAGTGTGTATGAGTAGAATAGTAAAGAAATTCTCCGCAATCTTCGGGTGTGCTGTTGTGCTGTGTTCAGCGCGTCAAGCGACTTGCTTCCGTCGACTATGCAAGAGAGTCCCTTGCACTGCGTGGCGCAAAGGAAACAAATCCTTCTCAGAACAGCCACAACGACTTGAGAAGATTTGCTAGGACATCTTCTGATATCAACGCATGTGAAAGATGGTCTCTTTGAGGCCGGTGGCCACATCCGTCGTAAGCTTCGCATGTGCCTTCTGCATCATTCATTCACCGCGTAGCAGGGTCCATAGCGTCCCAGTGTATGAATAGAATGAAAAGGAACCCTTTGCAATTTTCTAGCGAATTGTGGGGGTGTTTTGTTGAAGCAAAGTGCGCTGTGGGACCAGGCGCCAGGGCGTTGCCCTGTTTCACGGGGCGTGACAGTCGGTTTTGGCAAGTTGGATCAGATCCAGCTCGACGAAGACTCCAGAGGGTCGAGCACACCGCCGGCAGTGGTCCCTCACTTCGATACTCTCGTCGACCAGTCCTTTCTCATTCACCACCCTCATCAAGACCACCACTAATTCCTCGTAACTACACGCACATCTGCACATCCTGCTCGAACGCGCGCGCTGACGACCCCTGCAACGCTACAACTGGCGCAGCCAAGCTGATCTTCGCTCCTTCACCGCTAGCTAGCGAGTCGCCGTGTCCATGAGCTGGTTCACCAACCTCTTCTCGCCCGGCAAGAACAACCGCAACTCGCGGACGGCCATGTCGTCCACACACGAGGCCTTCAGCATCCCCACGTCCTCGCCAAGGCACCCCGGCGACGCATATCGCCCAGGCACGCCGTCGACCCCCGACCCCGTGTCGGCCGCCCAGTCCACGTACTCGTACCCGCCGTCGTCGCCCACGGGGGCGTACGACTACGTGCCAGCAGCGTAGGTGTCCGCCGTGCTCGCTCGCGCCCGTGCTCACGCCCGGTCTTTTGTTTTGTTTTGCTTTGCGTGCGCCCGCGCACACAGGACAGGCTCGCGGTCGTCACGCAAGTCGCAGCTGCTCCCGCTGCACGGCGGCGGCGCGGGCGCGGGCCAGGCAGGCTCGCCGTACCCGCCGCTCGCGCAGACATGGGCGCGCCTGCGGCAGTGGCTCTCGAGCGAGTATCCCGAGCTCGGGGACACCCTCAACTGGGGCATCCTCCCGACGGACCTCGCGCAGATCGAGATGGCGTTCGGGTTCGCGCTGCCACAGGCGATCAGGGACTCGTATCTCTGTGCCGACGGGCAGGAGGCGGAGAGCAACGCTGGCTGCGCGGAGGGCCTCTTCTTCGGCCTGACCCTCCTCCCGCTTGAGAACGTGCTGGAAGAGTGGCGCTTCTGGCGGGAGGTCGACGACGACCCGGCGACAGGCGCCAATCCGAAGCTGAGGGAGCAGATGGATTCTATTCCTCCGGGGTGGGTAAAGAGGGAGTATTCTTCGCGCGGGTGGATACCGCTTGTGGCTGATAAGGTAGGGAACTATCTCGGTGTGGACATGAACCCTGGCGAAGGCGGGGAGGTGGGGCAGGTCATCGTGTTCGGGCGCGACTTTGACACCAAGGTCGTGATGGACAGAGGGCCGGGGTACCATGGGTGGGCGAAGTGGCTTGCAGGGTTCGTGGACGACTTGGAAAGCGGGGAGGGCTTTGAGATGGGATTGGGCAACGATGCGAGCGAAGGAAGCGAGGACTCGGTCGGTTACGAGAGTTACTTCTTTGATGGTGTTGGCAGAGGATTAGGTGACGGCGGAGGAGATATCGGCTCGGGTGGTATGCGATTGTCGGGCGAGTACAAGGGGTGGAACGTGCTTGAAGCGTGGGCGGACAGGAGTCTTCGCAAGTGGCAATTGGCTGGCCTGGTTCCTGCGCTGGAGGCATCGACGAGTAAAGGCAAAGTGAGTCTTTGCTGACTTTGTACTGGGATTTGAAACTCATAAGGTGGTGCAGGCTGTAGACCAACTTCCTGACGAGACTTTGAAAGCCGTCTCGAATGTTACATCCAGCGCGGAAGTCCCCATTCCAGTCCTCACAGAGTCCAGCGATGCTTCAAGTAGTGGGCCGCTAGCGAATGTCACTAACCGGAATAGCTTGTCACAACCACGACAGCCACTACCCACCATCTCCGTCACAAAGCCACCAATGCCCATGCCCGTCAACCTCCCTACAGCGGACGACATCATCGTCCTAGAAGTCGCCACCCCGCCCCCAAGCCATATAGATCTCGAGGCAGGAGGAGAGATGATGATGCGCGAGATCAATGGTGGCCCTCTGCCTCCGAATTCACATATTCCGCAATCCGCCTCGATGTCTACAGTTAGACAAACGAATGTGCCCGCACCCATACCGCCTCCTCCAGTATCACCAACGCGAACAACACCCGCTCCGCCGCCTGTCATCATCGTCCCGCCACCCGCTCCCGTGCAGGACCTGCTAGCAGATGTTTCGCCAGTGCTAGAAAGCAAACCCATGCCGCCCTCAACAGCAGCGATGTCAGATACGACGTCCGGTGAGAACTCGCCTGTGCTCATCAGCAGCGAGGATGCACGACCTCCCTCTCTCGACATTATACGTTCAGGGGGCTCGGAGTCGTCGGATGGCGTGCTCATCTCAGACCCTGAGATCGACAGCTCAGACGATATCCACGGCGCAGGTGACAACACGTCCGAAAAGCGTGCGGCGCACGAGCAGAAGGAAAGCCTGTCCGCGAGTATGCAAGAAATTGGACTTTCAGGGGAGGACAAGAGCTAAACAGACTCTCCGCCGTGGACACTTGTCGATGCTCGACGTTTAGTAGTACATAGTTTGGCGCACGGCTGCGCCTCAAACCCCCATCTCGTTCCCAGCGACGATCTTTGGACCATTTTTATGTGCCATGTTGCCTCGGTGGTAGTGGCAGTAATCGCTCTCGCCCTTCGTTTGTTTTATATTTTCGGTCCTTTTCCCGAGTTCTTTCTGCGTCTTGGCCCTCTGAATCTCTTACTACTACTATCATCACTCTCAGTCACGGTGTAGTTGCATTCGATACCCGTAGCTTCACATAGTCACTCATCAAATTCTCTCAATGCATTCATGCGTTTCGACTCGCGTTTTTGAGGGATATTGGCGTGATTGGGCGTACTATACGCTGCGCCACAGGCCATCGTCAAAGGGGCCATCAGTCGGCATCCCAAACTGGGAGCGGCGCCATCCTTGGCCTGCAGGTCGCGTCCGAGTGACTGGGCGTCTCGCATCTTGACCTCCTACTTTACCTCGATCGTTGCTTTCGCCTTTGCTCTGAACAGCTCGCTATATTTTCACTCGAAAATCGCGCATTGTATCTTGCCTCAACCGCGTGGTCGCCATTCCGCGCAGTCTAGCCTGCCTTCTGGTCACATACTTGCGTTTTGCTCCCGCCGTTAGCTGGACATTGGCCCTCGTCCTCGCGAACTCCTACAACGCTTGATACGTCGCGGAATCATCATTCCCCTGTTGAAATCGCGTTCTTCAACCAAATTACGCGCGAACAAGTTAACAGAGGCGCAACAATGGCTCTCACCACCGATGAACTCGTTGAACGGCGAGTCGCACAACTGCAGTGAGTCGCTACGTGCATGCCGCACCAACTGCCTTTCATATATCATATCAGGGAGATTCGGAGAAGAAGACGTCAGCTTATCTTTGAGATGTACCACTTGCTCAAACGAAAGGACGACATTGGTCCCATTACACCAGTCGATGAGCATGATGAAGAGGGACTGGAGACGTTCGCAGCGGGGTATGATCTCACCCAAAGGTACGCAATGCCTCTTTCCACGAAATGTACTACTCACAAATACTGCCATTTTGTAGATCGGAACTGTCCCACATCGCCGCGCTGTTGGGCGTACAGGTCCTACCACCATCGGAGAGTCAAGACTTGAGCAAAGACCATGCTGCACTTCTCGAGCAGCAGAGCGCTCTGGGCGGCATTGCCGTCAGTGGTGAGTTTCCTTCATCATCACCAGTCCTTGATGGCTGGGACGCCGTGCCAAAGGACCGTCCTGAATTTTCTATAGAACCCATGGAGGTCAATGGCGCCGCGGAGAACAGTGACGCCTCCGTCGACTATAACGGGCAACACCCTCCCCCATACTCGCCTGTCGAAGTCTCTGCCGAAATTCGAAGGTCAGCATCTCGCGTACCCAGCGAACCTAGACCCGAGGACCCTGCTCGGGCGACACGGTCACCTTCGCGACCTGTTGCTGAGCCGGAGGGCCCGACCATCCCTCCGACCGAGCAGGTTGCGCGCGCGTCCCCGCCAGTTGCGGAGCGTATGAACGTTGATGCAGCCGCGGAGGTTGTCAACGAGCGCGCGGAGACGTCGGCGCCTATCCCACCACCTTCTTCGCCTCCAGTTGGAGTGGACGAAGACATTGCGATGGTGCCTGTCGATACATCTGAAGTATCTGCCTACGCAGAACCACCACTACCTTTGGCGCACCAGTTCCAACACATCCCACCGAATTATACTCTGAAGGTTGTACCGCCTCCAGCGCCACCCCCGCCGACATTCACGTTCAAGGAAGAGCCGGTTGACATCAAGATGGAGGAGGACGTAAAGCCCGTGGTTATTCCTGCGGGGCAGAGCGATCTCTACACTATCCCTACATACACTTTACCCCCTCTCAGCGTCCTGCCGGCTGAATTTCACAAGAAGGGCAAGACGAAGCAGTCCCGGAAGCGCGACAAGGACAAGGGAGATGGGAAGAATCAAGAGTGGACACCGATGGGTATCGCGAAATGGGGCGCTATCATTCGAGCGAACCCGGTGTACAAGCGTTTGGCTCGAGCGACCAAGTGTCTGAGCAGTCGCGACTGGGATGTAAGTGTTCGACTGTTGCATGTGATTTTTGCGACTGACGTGACGTTACAGATCGCTATGACTGAGCTCAGGCTGTTGAAGACCATCGAACGCGTGGATGCGCTCACGAAGAGCACTGGCTGGAGTTTCAGACAGCCGAAGAAGCATCGAGGCGTTGGCGGCTTGATGAAGACGCATTGGGACTATCTCATGGACGAGATGGTAAGTCGTCATTCAATTCTTGGCACATAAAACTAAATGCCGAGCATCGACCTAGAAATGGATGCGTATTGATTTCCGTGAAGAACGGAAATGGAAATATGCGCTAGCATACAATCTCGCTCATGCCGTCATGGACTGGCATGCCGCTGGGACAAAGCAGGAGCGCGAGCGGTTGGGTATCTGTCTGAATTGGCGGAAACCGAAGCCCGAAGAGGAGCTCGAGGATGCGCAAGTTGATATGCAGCTTGACACGGAAGATGTTCCGGCGGAACTAGACGAGGACACGGTCGGAGAGTCGAAGAGCAACTCGACGCCGGCTAACGAGGAAAACTCTGATGACGACAGTGATGACGAACACGAGCAAGAACGACGAGAGCGACAAGAGGCCATCGACTCTCAGAATGCTATCGAAGAGGCGCTGGGTAACCTAGAAGCTGGCGGGTCTCACCAACCCAGTAATCATCGAGAAATAGAGCTTTTACCCAAGCTCGAGGACATCGAGGATCGCTCTGCGCTTCATCACGACGATGCAATGGATGTAGATGGTCAAGCCTCACCGACTAAGAAGACAAGGTCACCGATCAAGACAGACCCTTCTCTCGAAGCCTCCGCTCTGAAGGCGACGTCGAATAATCCGATGTTTAACGTGTCGGGCGATGCACCTTCGAAGTCGAAGTCGAAAGGTAATGCGTACGCGCACCTACGAGAGCAGATTGTCTATGGTGATCTGGACAAGCTGGTTCTCGACATGGACGATCTGGGGCTTGCGCAAGGCGCGTCGGAGGCTACCGACGCGGTCATGGCGCTACCTCCACCTCCAACCGATTTTTCTGCTATCTTCCCGGAGCTGCAGCCTCTAGGTCTTCTTGATGTTGCGCCTCCACCTGCGGAAGGGAAGAAGAAGTCGGACCGTCGTGGGGACAGGGACGATCCCAATAAGCGGGCGGAAGATACGACGTACCAGAAACTTACGCCGATGAGCGAGTTCATATATCATAGAACGACGCTCACGGGTTCGTTGAGACCGTCAAGGCATTGGCGCAATGGGTCGTGGCATGACCTCGACGAGACAGCAATCGTTGCTGACTTCGACACGCCTGCGGCACGACCTATCGACGAGAGTATAGCCAGTGGTGAGTACTGGTCAAATTTATTTTTCTACCGCGATATATTAATATCCGGGTGTCAAAGATCTCTTTGATGTCATTAAGCCATTCACCCCCACGCCCGCTGCCTTACCGCCACATCTCCCCCTCACTATGCGCGATCTGCGCAGACGGACGACGCTCGAAGCTTTGTCAGAAGGTCGCAATACACCCAACGGTACTGCGGCCCAGAAAGAGAAAGCCCGCGCCTCAGAGTTGTTGTGGACTGCCCAGGACGACGCCGTACTCAAACAGCTCGCCGACAAATGGCCTAATAACTGGGCGCTTATAGCTGACGGGTTCAACTCTCACCGGCTCACCTTGTCGTCGGATCGACGTTCTGCTTCAGACTGCTACGACCGATGGCGGATTCGTGGGCTCAGTGAAGATGAAAGCCGTGTACCGCCCACCCCCACAACTCAGATGACAACTCGTGGGACTAAGCGTTCAATGAGCATGAGCGTGTCGAATGCGAATGGGAACGGTGGGGCGGCGACACAGCACTTCGAGCCCAAGAAACGACGACGGCATAATTTGATGTACGAGACGATTCGGAAAGCAGCCAAGAAAAGAGAGGCTGCTCAGAAAGCGAGTGGTAAGTGCGGTATCACGTTATAGACGCTCTGCGGTGGCTGACATGGTATATACAGCGAATCAGCGGAAACCGGCCGCCATACACGATACACACGGACAGTACAATAAGATGCCCAAGCTCGGCCCCCAAGAGCTCAGCAGAATGAAATGCGATAAAGACGCCCGGGACAATCAGATGCTGCTTCGGCAGCGAGCCAACGAGCTAGAGGCCCGACGCGTGCAACAGCAAAATACTGCTCAACAAGGTGGTCAACAACAACCGGTATGCTCCTCTGTGAACCATGTATGGGCTTCAAGTTCTAATGCTAGCATTAGCAGATTCCAGGGCAGAACGGACAAATACGGAACACAGCGCTGCAAGCTCCTCAAGTGCCCCAAATCCGTAACCAAGCCAATATTGCACAACGTCATAATAGTGCCCAGCTAGCCAACCTTGCGAATCAAGTGGCCCTTGCGAATGCACAACATACTGCACGGTTTGCGAATCAGCCTCAGGCGTTGACACAGGCACAAGTACAAGCACAGGCGCAGGCACAAGCACAGGCACAAGCGAGAGCCATAGCGGCCACAATGCAATTGTCCAGTTCCAATTCCAGCTTAGCCGCCGGTGCGGCTCCGGCTTTGCAAGCGCACCTTTCGCCCCCTTACAATGCGGCGCGGGCCACGAGTTCCTCTCCAGGGATCACACAGCAGTCTCCGCCTCACCAACAAGCCGCCATCCAAAACCCAGCCACGTCTCCGCGCCCGCCTTCCGCGCAAGCGCAGTTGGCCTCGTTGGCCCAGGTTCCTAATGCTGCAGTTCGCGCCCCAGCACTTTCGCATTATTACGCCGGAACCGGTGTTCCTGGGTCCAACCCTCCACAACAATTTACTCAGGAACAATTGCGGGCAGTATTGATTCAGGTGTGTATTTTCGCTACGTTGAAAGGAATGGAAGATTTTGATTATGTCCGCTTGGCTTGTAGCAGAACGCCATTCAACAGGCAGTACAGCAGCAGCACCAAATGCAGGCCCATCAACAGCAGCAGCAGCAGCAGCACGCACAGCAAAACGGGCCCTATTCCATGTCATAAACCGATTATCTTCTGTTATTTTCTCTAGCATTTGGATCTGGAACTCATCATCACAGTATTCCGGTATGATCTGTATAATTAACGGCATTTGTCCTCTGGTCTGGAGGCAGTATTAGTTCAGCGCGCTGGTTGCTCGTCCTCCTGTGGCGCTGCTTATCATCCGGGACGGCCTTCGCGTCTGCGGGAACATTGATCGCTCAACTTTTTGAAGTTGGCGAAGTTCACCACAGAACGCGACGACAGTATCTCGAGCGTATTTGGAGAATATCGCCAATATGAGCTAGATTACGATACATAGACGAGAGGAAGAAATACTAAAAGTTTTTGACTGTCGAGGAAGCATCCGCCCATTCGTACGTAGGCAAGGCCCAGAGATGCAAACTACCGCGCATCTACGGCCAGCACCCTACTCGTAGAATATCAGCTTCCTGGACTTCCAACCCTGATGATCGAAGCTGGTGAATGCCAGAGAGCGACCGGATATTTTGGCTCATAGAGTACTAGTGACTGCAGAGGATTGTCAGATAAATGCACTAGTTTCTGACCGCGCGGGCGAGCGCCTGTCCAGTGACTCTTCTCGTTGTTTCCTCTCCTTTCGTCTCGCCAGCGGCGTAGTAACGGCCGGCCCTCACATAGGCCTCATAGTTCATCGAATACTATCAAATTGGAGGTGCGCGTACTCAACGCTCAATTGCGCTGCATAATATGCCTGCCCCTCGACGTCAAGAGTAGCAGCAAACGGCAAGGCAAACGGTGACAGATAAGGTCATGACGTGGACCAGTCAAGTTGCTTGGAAATATGGGGCGGTCTGCCAGTGTTACGTTGTGCGACTATGACACTGTGTGTACGTATTATTGACATATTTTGTCTGAATGCAATCTATTTGACCAGGGCTGCTAAGTACTGATGTCTACATGTCGACTCCAGGGACCAGGGATATGTAAAGTAAGTTCGTTGTCTAGCCTGGAAAGACATCTGTCCCAGAGTGCACAGATCATGCTTCACGAAAATATCTGTACCCGAAGTTATGAGCATCTACGCCTGCCGCGTCACCTTCAGCAAAATCCCGAGCAAGGAGTCGCGCTGCCGACTCAAAACCATCGTTGCGGTCAATGGAAATACCTGAAAGGTTCGGAGCTTTCTGCAGAAGCTTCTCCCAAACTGATGTCTCCAACTGTGCAGCGACGTGCATGCTTGTCAAAGTTGAAATATCGAGATATTCGAGGAAGGTCAAGCCTGCGGAGTCGGTTTTCGGCAGAGCTATACGCAGCTTAGCAGGCTCCGTGAGTTTGGGATCCTTCATCGTCAAGTCGTCCAGTAGTTTTTCGGCACTCCACAGCTCGAGTTCCGTACTCGGCTCGCCCCCCGTAACGTTGCGACGTTCCGCGAGCCTGAGACTCCGAGGACGAAACTTTCCCTCCGGTCGTTCTTCGCTAGGGAAAGACGACGTGACTTTGGCGGCAATGGTGGAATATATGACGGCGCATTCCTGGCGGTACAAGGGGATCAACCCGGACGCTGGGGAAGGCTCAGAAGAGTATGAACAACGGAAGGAAACCGCGGTGGCAGACGGGAAGTGTAGATGGTTCAGGATCCAGGCCGCTCGGAGGCCCCAAGACTTTGTCTCCGATAATGACAACTGAAGGAGGTGATGTAGGGTCACCGTTGTGGCTGG
>ALYI01004589.1:0-11106 GCA_001969225.1 Ceriporiopsis andreanae CBS 279.92 | reverse complement strand
AGCATATGACGACAGTGTCACCAGGAAACGGAACGACAGGGAAGAGCCAGGGATTCGACACTCATCATGTGCACAATGACACTGAATCCAAGCAAGGTGACCGGAGACCGCGTCGACATTTCCTAGTAGGAATGCCGCGCGGTGTTTGACGCAAAACTCAGAACAAACCGCGAGCCTTTTTTGAAGATTTTGCTACCTGTTTTGAGAGAATTTGAGCAGGATTTATAACGAATGCACCAAGAATCTACGCTTAGTTCGATTACGAATTGGTCCGTCACTGATCTGGTCCCAAACCCCTCACTGATCTGGTCCCAAACCCCTCTTTATCGCTTCCTATATTCACTTCCGAAGACTAGAGTCGTCGCACTTCAGAACTCTATGCTATGTCACCTCTCTGTCGCCCACGCTGCGCACGTCAAGCATGGTTCAACGTTCTCATTCCTCGCGTGCTGGACCCAGGACACGGATTTACTGAGGCCCACGTTTGGCAGTCGCGGACAAGGGCGCGTTGGTATCATGACTCGAATTTAGATGATCCACATTTCTGGGAGCAAGGCTCCGGCGTGCCACTACAGACATTTTTAGCCAAGGTTATGACCACTTGTTTGCGGCATCTTCTACGCCTGCCTGACGCGTCTTTTGCTGCAGAATAAGCCTTCAACAGTGAAGAGTGACAACGGGGTAAGACGTTATCTGGTGGGTTGCCCTCTGATCTGTACAAATATTGCAGTGGGTATGGGTCGCGAAAGCCGGGCCGCCTTCGACGGGACATCTCAACCAGAAAGCAGCAGGAAAGGAAGCGAGTGAAATTTGTACGTGTTCCAGGGCTTCCCGCAGTGTCCAATATTGATTTCACCAGTGAAAGCCACAAGAAGGACAATGCGGGCTATGCAGGTACGTGCTACGGTCCGGATATTCATTGTATACATAAACTAACACCGTCGCACGTATAGAAAGAGTCTATGGCCCTGAGTAGCAAAGCCGAGAAAGGAATCCAGAGCAGGCAAGAACTAACCGAAGCTCGGGCTGTACGAGTACGCTTGTCTTATCTCTTGCCTATGGTTTCGCAAAGAGCACTCACGCTTGCAGGTACAAGCTGAAGCTGCGGAGAAGTTGAAAGAAATATCTATTCGGCATGGCTACGTCACCGGGAAGTTGTGAGTGCCGTTATATCATGCATGGGGTTCGGAACGATTGAATCCGTACGCAGGTTTATATTTGCACTCACCGATCATGTCGATCGTGTATGGTCCACAATCGCAAGTCTATCTCACCTACCCTCAAGTCGTGACCGAACCCTGATACACGTCCAGAGTCGCTGATCGAGGGCCCACTGGCCTCGACGTACGCGGACTGTGTCGAAGTGTCGACGTCCCGTGCTCGCAACCGGCACACTATTGGTCTTTGTCTACCCGATGTTTATGACAAGCATGCAGTTACGGAGGTACGGACGGTTATCTCGTTACGCGTGCGACTACTTGACCGGCGATTCAACAGCTTATGAAAGTTCTTCTCCGTAAACATGGAATACGCTTCACAGGCGTGAAGTCCGATCTATACACACTCATCGGTACATGGCCGTCGACTGACTGGAATAATTCGTGATTGATGCTCATGCACCTGGTGTTCATAGGCTTGTACGCCAAGGATCTGAGCGGCATTTCCCCAATGGTGAGTGCTTACACTTCCATTAGTTTGCACGGTACGCTCTCATCAACTACGCCGGTGCCCTTGTAGCTCTGGAGAGACACGCCGTTGATGAACGACACGGAGATCGAGGTGCAGCCCATCTAGTGCCTCCACTGATTCTGAATCTTGACTCATGTCAATGCCAACAGGAATTGAGGCAAGAATACCTTAAGCAGAAGGAGGCGTCGATGTCGGCTGCTAATGCTGAGAAGACGACCCAGCCATATGCGGCTCCGGGCCCCTTCGCGGCGCGATAACGGGAAGGCGTAAAGAAAGAACCGTAGAACAAAAATACTACTAGGCAAGAGCAGATCTTCGAGAGGTCTACGCCTGTCTCAGTGTGTATCAATAACGGTATCGAATCTTTCATGCTATCCCGTTGTCGTTGGGCGCCGCACAGACACAGGATGCTTCGGCTCCTCGGCATGAGGGCGGGTCACCGGCCCCGGACTTGTGTCAAAAGCCCACGGTCGAGCGCAGACAAGGACACGCTGCTTTACAACTACTGTACCTCACACTGCCATCAGCATGTCTGCCACAGGATCTCATGGCCCGCTCTACTGGATAGAAGGCTTCAGCGTCCCATTGCAGGAGTTTCTAACAAAGGTCAAGACCGCGTGTCGTGTGACGTATCTTGCTCCTGCTTAGCTGCTTAACACGTCTCTCGATACAGAACAGGCCTTCAAGGGTGCGGAGTCCCAACGGATCGGCGGTAAGGTGTTTGTCCTGCGGTGGTTACACTCTCGTCTGAACAAATATCACAGTGGATCTGGGTGTCGAAACTCGAGCAATCGCATTCGATGGAAGGAGGCGTTAACGAGACGGAAGCTGAAGTGGAGGCGAGTGCGATTGGTGCGTTTTCACGTTTTGTTCTCGTGGTGTACAATGTTAACTCGCGCTAGTGAAAGATACCACGGAGAAAGTGCGGGCTATACAGGTATGTCCTGTTGTTCAGGCACCTATGGATCAAATCGCTTAACATGGTCGTATGTTAGAATGACAAGTCTATACCTTACCGCAGTAATAAGAAGGAAGGGATCAGGGGCAAGACGGAATTTAAAGCGGCTGTACGTGCATGCTTATTCCGATTACTCGCCTGGGGAAACGTAGTGTGTTCGCAGGTACAAGCAGAAGCTGCGGAGAAGCTCAAAGAGGTCTCCATTCGACATGGGTGCACTTTCGGGAAGTGGTGAGTGCCCTGATATTGTGCATTCGGTTCGGAAAAGAGTAAACTCGTCGGCAGGCTTATATTCGCAACCCCCGATCAAGTCGATCGTATATGGTCCACAGTCGCAAGTCGGTCTATCTCACTCACTGTCAAGTCATGACCGGACTTGACATCCGTGCAGGGTCACTGATCGAAGGTCCACTGGCCTCAATGTGTGCGTTCAGGGCCAAAGTGTCGTCGTCCCCGCTCGAATATATTCCGAACCACAAGCATGTTCTTTGTCTCTACATGCCCGATGTTTATGACAAGCAAGCAGTGACCGAAGTACGCATTGTTTTCTCGTTACACCTCTGGAAAATTGACCCGTTATTCAACAGGTTATGAAAGTACTTTTGCGCCGACACGGGTTTGATCTCACGGGCGTGAAGTCCGATCTATACACCATCATAGGTACATCGACCGCCCGGAATTATTCGTCATTTAGATTCATAACGCTGGGCTTCATAGGGCTGTACAGCCAGGATCCGAGCGGTATCCCCCCAATGGTGAGTGCTTGTACTGCCACTGATTCGCGCAGTACGCTCTAACTAACCATGCCCATGCGGCTACAGATCTGGAAGGGCACGTCGTTGATGAATGCCACGGAGATCAAGGTGCGGCCCATCTAACGCCTGCGCTGATTTCGAATATTGCCTCATGGCATCGTCAATTTCAACAGGAATTGAGGGAACAATACCTTACGGAGAAAGAGGTGTCCAAGGCGACTGCTAATGCTGAGAAAGCCTCCGAGACGCCCAATGCTACGGAGCCACCCCGCGCTCTGGACAAGGGGAGACCCAACCTGCAGTAGAAATGCGACGCGGAGGACGCCTTCACGTCGCGACGCGACGAGCAAGCGTGTAAAGAGAAACCGTAGAACAAGATTGCTGCTAGGAAAGCCAGCGGAGCTACGTGCCGTATCGGATGCAGGCGACGAGGAAGAAGCGCTGCCGAAGAAAAAGTGGCAGAACGTGGGGGGTTCACCTGCCGGGCCGTGCATTCCCGGGTTTTCTTGAAGCTACTTCATGTTGGCTTCTCGCGGTCTACGGCCTGTGATCCGCAGCGGTGCGCGACTATGTCGCTGCTGTATACCCATTTTCTCTCATATCCCATGAAATCGCCCATTTCACTGTGGCTAGTGCGCATTGCCTTTGTGGAGATGGGCGACAGTCGCCGCATGGCGACGGTGAGAGGGACGCTACCCTGTCGATAACTTACCGCCCTAAGATTATAGGTCAATCAGCTCGTTCATTGTTTGCGATCCATATCCGAGACTACGCGAGTCGCATGTGGTACAGCGTTCGTCGTGCCACGCTCGTCGTTTGTAGGTGAGTGGTAACATCTTCGTTGTAAAAAGCCAACAACCTCATCTTCATCCTCTATCCGGCCTGAAGCTTGTTCAGAACGCCCGTAAATCAGAGACCGCCCCTGAAACCATAAAAGTGCCTGCAAACTCATATCGGGATGACCGCGAGGCTTCTATATCAGAATGCTGCGAGTGATATCCGACTCCATTCTAACTTTCGCCCATGACGCCCGGCAGCCCTTCACCCTGACGCCGACTGCCATGGTCTATCGAGCTCGCGGTGGGTCTGCCCCCGTTGCGGTTGCGGTGCACCCTCCCTTTCATAGTCAGTCCTTTCTGCACATTGCGCATTATCGGTAATGACCGCTCAATGTGTTGCTGTCCGCAGATTAGTATGAGGATGAACATGGGTGAGTATTTCTTTCCCCATCCCCCATGTCGTAATCAATGAATTAATCTTCAGGCGAGCTTATAGGTAGCAAGGGCCACAGCCGAAGAGCCAGCTCGCCGACTCGTGATGTCCTCCTCCACCCCCGCCACTCCCGCCACTGTCTGGAAGCCATGGAGTATTCCAGTCGATATTCCACGCATGCGCCGAAAGCTGTGCGGTCTTCTCAACAAGCTCACTCGCGCAAATTTCGACACGATATGTGACGCCCTCGTAGCGTGGGTGGCGCGCATCGATCGTATTGGCGACTCGGACGCCCTCGACGTCTTCGTGCGCACCATCTTCGACCGCGGACTGGCAGATTACGTTCGGTGCAACCTGTACGCGAGTCTGTGCCAGCGGATTGTGGACGAGCTGGAAGGAGAGCGGGGTCACTGGAAGAAGGTCGACGTATATCATCTCGGCAATCCCGTTCACTCGTTCGAGACGGATATACGCCTCTTAGCCCATGACGAGCTCCATCGAATTCTGAGCACGAAGGAGCCACAAGAACTGGTCGAGTCTATGGCATTCGCTGCCGAGCTCCTGGTACATGGGGTGCTAGTCGCGGAGGATCTTAGGGAAGTTGTCGACGATCTCTTCCACCGAGCGGAGCGCAACGACGAGGAACGGGCGATTGCGCTCTGTAGATTCTTGTCGCGCCTTGTTTGCGCTTTTGATGCGTATCGCGTCCTGAGTTCGCTGGAGGTGGTGGAACGGATGGAGCACGTGCTGAAGGCAGACACGCTTTCTCCACGGACGCGCTACATGTTGATGGTAGGTTCCTCCATATTGATTTCCAGTTCATGTAGGGTTAACGCCTCCCATCATCCAGAGCATGCTAGAGCAGGTCGTATTTCCCCGCCCGCACGACGCGTTTTCGTCCACACATGACCGTGTCGAGGTGTACGGCGTCGACTTGGACGACAGCGACGCTGAGTCAGCGGCTGAAGAGGACCCCGAGGTCGATAGTGATCGCATTCGTCGTGCATGCTCCCTGCACGCCATAACATTCATTACCAATCGCGACATCTCTCAAGTCGAATCACTTCTCCAAACGCTCCGACCCGCTCATCGTCACCTGCTGGTCGAAGAATTTGTTATGGTCGCGTTGCAAGAGGACGATGTCGGCGACGCTTTCGTCATGGGCTCTTTATTTTCCTCCCCAGTCTTCAGCGAGTTGTGCATGGAAGCCAACAGCCTCTTTGAGGGACTGACGGTGCAGTTGTCTTCCATAGAAGACACTAGCCTTGATGTCCCACACGCTCTGCGCCTTATGGCACATCTCCTGCAAGGAACGGATCTTCCTTTCCACAGCATCGAGCATATGATAGCACGGTCGCTGGCCGAGCACATCGCAATCAGCAACGCACTCCTCGCGGAAATCAGGATCCTACAGGACTCCGACCCCAGTACAGACGCGCAGGAGTCGACTGACGATAATACTAGAAGAAATCGATTCGAGAGAGGCAGACTTATGCCATGACACCGTTTAAGGTTGCTCAGAGTGGAGACGATTCTGGGTCCAAAGGTGCATATTTTGAGGTCTCACCCGCTCACGGCCGTAGTCCCCATTCTGGACGAGAACATGGTCACTACAGCACAATGTGTATTGTATTACGCAGAATTAAATTTGAGGCCTTCAGTCGAGCATTCAAAAATAATGACAAAACGAACAAATATGGTCTTCGACTAAGAAAGCTGCGCGGGACTCTGTGCAACATCGCTCGCCGTTTCCGACGGCGATAGTTTCTGCCTTTTCGGGTCGACTGCCCCCGTCGTTTCGTTCGTGTCATCGTCGCTTCGGGCGCGTTTCTTGGATTTCACGGCCTTCCTACGTCTCCCCTTGAGAGGCCTCTCTTCGTCCTCGCTGTCCACGGCCGTATCCGGCTTGTAGGCAGCGGCATCGGCATGAAGTCTTTTGGAACGTCTTACTCTTGCAGTTACCCCCGCAGGAACAGCAGTCGAGGTGTCTGCTGTGAGTCCCCCTGTCGGGTCAGGAGAGTTCGAAGGGGCGGGAGTCAGATTGGTGTCGCCGCCGCCTTTACGTCGTTTCGCCTGCGGTCTTGGCACATCCTCCTCTGCCTCATTATCTGATACGGATGCGGATAATGATACTCCATATCCTGCACCTTTGGCACGACCACGAGGATTGTAACTCGCCACCGAGATCGACTCCGAGCCCGGAGTTGAGCCTCTGCGGGTAAATGCTGATGAAATTCGGGAGGAAGCAGTACGAGGCTCCTCTTGCGACCGCCACTTGGAATTCTTCTTCGGCTTGTATCGGGTCAGGTCTCCAGGCTGCTTCAAATAATATATCTCTTGTTCTCTCATCAAGTCGACGCCGATGAGCTGACGTAGAGTCCCGAGAAGGTGCAAGCTTAAATCCAATTGCTCGATGTCTTGAACAAGATCTTCGCGCCTGTCCACGATGGCGTCACCATGGTCGGTGATGTGCGCATCATGCATGAGCTCCATGTCACTCAACGAGCAGCCCGGGACAAGAAAATACAGGCGAGGACCATTCTCTTCTAGAGGCAGGCTGATTTTGTGGAACCGACAATTCGAACGAGTGACCGGTGATGTCGATGTCGAGGGTACCACTGAGTCTATAGAGGAGAGCGAGGAGGTTGTTGAAAGGGGCATCCGTTGATCGACGTCCGCCGCCACGAGAGGCTCTGACTTCGGGCTAAGGGCTCGCTGGGGGAGATCCGGCTGATGCAGCTCAGCGAGCGTGGGCTCGGACTGCAAAGGGGGCGCCGGCTGAGGCAGTTCAGCGAGCACAGGTGGCGCTGATGGAGCTTCGAGAGCAAGATATTCAGAGGGCGTAGTTTGACGTTGTGAAGCCTCCAGTGACACGGCAACAGATAAAGGCGGCGCGGGATGTAATTGTGTGTGAGAGAGGGTAGCTTGCGCCAGAGGTCGATGTCCATGTCTATGGTGAATCATACCATCCGCACCGATGGGAATATTATTAGCCGTGTTGTGCCGTGTAAGGCTGACCGGCGCGTGTAGGGGATGGTCTACATGAAGAGACGACCCGACCGACGTCGATCGACTATATGCTTGATCTTCGGCACTGAGAGCATCTGCTGATGTGCCCTCGCTGGTGAGGGAAGGCGCGGCAGTGATAACAACGGCCTCTGTCGGAGTCTCGATAGCATGCATTTTCGCCTTCCCTTTGTTCTTCCCTTTCCCTTTGCCTGTTCGCCTGGGCAATGGTTTCACCGAAGATAGAACAAGTGGCTTCAGACTCCGTGACATCGCACGGGTTACGCGTGTAGGACCAGGAGCCGGTTCTTTCCGCTTCCTCTTGAGCTGGCGGGAACCGTCCGCGGGTGACGTACTATGCGCTCGCGAGGGCGGAACACTTGACAGAGCGTCGTCGGTGGAGAATGTGTTGGCGTTGGCGCTGCCTGTCGATTTTGGTTCCTCGTGTAGCATTTCATGCACTACGCCCTGCAAAACGTCGGTCTTTTGGATCCTATGAAATATACTAGTGAGTTACTGAGTCCGCACAAAATCACCTTATACGTACGCGTCGCTAGAGTGATGTTTCGTTATTACTGCAGGGGCCGAGACCTCTTCGAGGGCAGTGCCAGGGATCAAATTTAGGACTTCCGACTCTCCCTCACTGAAGGCTTGTTCAGCAAGAGTTTTGGAGAGTCAATCACAGCACATACCTTGCTCCTGCAGCCGCCACATACGAAGACGTCGATCCCGCACCATTTGCAACTTCTTGTAGTAGGTCCGGTGGTTGACCAGTGGATTCATTGACATGAGAGTCAGTACCATCGTTCTGCGGCGGTTCAAGCACGACGGCGTCCGCTGGAACTGGTGATGTTGGTTCTTGAGTCTCAATGTCGCGTTCTTCCTCATCAACCTGGAGTGGCGTGAGACTTGGAGATCGGCTTGCACGAGAGGATTGAATGTCAGTGTCTGCAGCGTAATCCGAGTCCACGTCCCCATCGGCATCGGCATCAACCCCCGCCGTGTCAGCTTCAGGTGCCTTAGCTTCAAGTGCCTCAGCTTCAGGTGCCTCAGCGGGGGGTCCCTCAGCGGGCGCTGACGAAGAGGCACCGAGAGATTCCGAAACAGCTTCACTGGACAGCTCGACGTTGGCCTCATCTGAGGGGTGGGCGACACTGTCCGTTTCGGGTGAGAGAGACTCATGTGGCGAAAGCAACGCGGGGTGCGACGGCTCTGTCACCAAAATTTCTGCTGCGACCGACTTGCTGTCTGTCGGGGCTTCCTCGTTTTCTGGCTCAGCCCTACTCGGCGCTATTTCTGTTGCCTGAATACCATCGTCGGAGTAAGCTGGACTGTCAGCAGATCCTGCAGACGAGGCGCCCTCGCTGAAAGGCGTAAATAAGCCGCTGATAGTCTTGTGGTGAGATAGTTGTTTCGCCAGGGCCAGAGGAATAGCACTCGAGTAGGCGGGGCGTCTGCTGCTGCTTTCCGTTGTGAGCTGCTCTGGCACCTCCTTCACATCGCGCGGACTTTTTGGTGAAGGTGTGTCGTCTACGGGATCCGGAAACGTCGGATCTGCGGAAATGGGCATAGGAATGCCCGTATCCAGCAATACCGGAGAGTGCTCACGATTCGGAAGAGGGGCGCTTGCGGACGGGCCCAACACCGCGCGGTTTGTTGGGGGACTCATGACGGAGCTAGGAGGTGGCATCGATGAACTCTCTGGGACGTCATCGGATTTGATGACCGACGGTGACGCCATATCAGGAGGCTGTTCCACCTCAATCGCAGAAGAAATGGCATTATCGCTGGTACGTTGGTCGACCTCCGCAGTCTGCTCGTGGTCATGTGGAAGTGCGGCCAGCTCGACAGTACTATGATCGGCAGTTGTCGATATCTCTGCAGCTTCAGACAAGTGAGGTACTGTTGCATCCACCGGTGGTGGGGCGCTCGCGACGTCGTGACGGTCATCAGAGGTTGGCAGGGGTGCCGCAGGGAGAGATTCTTCACGAATGTCGAGCGACACTTCGCGTCGCTCTTCAGGTTCCTGGAGTACATATCTCAGGTGAAGAATCGGTCGAGTAGTGCTGCAGCATGCTCACCCTAGTGCGCCGCGCATCTGTCACGACTGATTCCACCTCCATATCGTACTCGGCGACGGGTTCATCTCCGGAGTCTGTGTGCACGTCGAGCTCCGAAGGCGATTTGTCCTGGTCCATTTCAGTCTCGGAGTCGACCTCGATGACGACAGAGGGAAGAACAACAACAGTGACGGCCGTAACTTCGAGTGTTTCTGACGTCCCTGGTTGCACTGACGACAAATCTTCCTGCCTAGGGGCGGTCTCAATCGAGACCTCTGCTTCGAAAACTGTCGTGGTTTGCTCGACACTGGCGGCTGCGGCATCCTTGTCACCCTCCAAGTTCACAGGTACCGCAAGAGCTGGCTCGTCCGAAGGCTCACGATCGGTAGGGAAGGCGTCGCGATCGTGCATCATGGGACTCGACTCTGGCAGGTCGCCAAAGTCCGCCTCCGCCTCATCAGTCACAGGTTCGAAGTTGTCGTCCTCTGGAAACGGAGCAGCCGCAGACTCCTCAGGATCCAGGTCGTGGAACTCATTAGCGAGGTACATTGATTCGATCTCGTGGTAGTCGTAGTCCGGCTGTTCAGCTGGCAGTGACCCAAGCAACTCATCTATAAGATTGACCGTCAACAGCGTGCAGGCCATTATACTTTGAAAGGACATACCCTGAGTAGATGTCATTGCGAGATCAATCGAAAGATTTTCAGGCTGTTCTCCAATGGCCTCGGCAAGAGCTTCATTACGTTCCTCAATGAGCCGACTGAAGTCGATTGCTTGGTCGGGAATGGATTTGGCTATACTTCGCGCCACGGGTTCCTCTTCATCGTCGCTAATCATCAAGATCTCGTTCTGAAGATCATCTGCTGGATGAGCGACGGGCGCTGAGACCTCTGTGGCCGCTGTTCCTTGACTTGGACTTGACGCAGTCCGACCAGTGGAGAAGGCAGGAGGGTAGCTCCAGTCCACATGACCGGCAGGGGAGACTTGGGATGGCGACGCTGAGTGTTCGTGGAGGGATAGACCTTGTTTACGACCTGTTGGAGAGGCGTCGGCACTCGCTTCCACGGAATTATCAGCAGGCACAAATCCGGCCCCTGGCTCAGCATCTTCGAACGTTGGCCCATCGCGGTGTTCAACGCCCTCTCCCTCTTTCGCAGTCGGCATAGAGAAGGTTGGTACTTCCTCTACGTCGCTGAAGTGTTCCTGGGCATTATCCTCGCGCACGGTATTCGCCTCGTGGCTGTTCTCATCGACATCATGCACCGGCTCAGGTGAACGAGGGGGTGGAGTAGGGGTAAAAAATCCGGGTGTCAGCGTCATACCGACCTCCTCCCCATCGCGAGGGGTGAGAGCCATTGGCGTGAGATGCGAGGGTGTAAGGTCATTCGGGTCGCCACGAACATCCCCGCCACTGTAATAATCTTCG
>ALYI01004588.1:0-14932 GCA_001969225.1 Ceriporiopsis andreanae CBS 279.92 | reverse complement strand
GACTTTCGTGCTTTCCGCAGTGATTGTCAAGTCCGCAACTAGACAAAATCAGGATGCTGCGTCGCACTGGATAAATGCGAAATGGACTGACCTGCTTCTGTCAGGACATCAGGTGTATAGCCCAGTCTAATTTTCCGTTGTCGTAGAAGGTCGAGATCGACGTGTTCTGTACATCGCGCTTGATCAGACTTCGTTCACCACAGGCAAGCGTTACTCACCATATCCTACAGACATCGTGGAGACCGAGCGAAGGTTAGGCCCGGCTGAGAACGAGTTAGTAGCGCGTAGATGACTCGAGCAGATAACGCACCTGCATCCAACGCTTCACGGTCTAGCTGCGAGATAATGCGGGTGAGCGAAGATCTAAGAGCGCAAGCTCTGACACGCTCACCTTATCCGACAGCATCAGAAGCACGCCGTGAGCACCGCGGAGGTTCTCAAGCATCCACTTCCGTTCAACCACCCTGTCTTCCGGCCAGCAGACCACCTTGCCATAGATTAGCATTTCTCAACCGTACGCAGTGGCTGTAGGTACTCACCTCCAGATCTGGTCGCTCTGTCAGAAGGCGCATGCCCTCAGGACCGATATCGCGAGTCACCACGACCTTGGAGCGCTGCACAGAACTACATCGCAAGGGAAGAGATTAGCCAGATGCTCGCAGACGTGCCACCCAGGTAGACGTGCGCACTTCGTAGGCATTGCTGTAGATAGTGAAAGGAACTGGAACTTGGTACAGGTGGGTGCGAGAAAAGTTGGTGTTAAAGGATTTATAGGAGGCCTAGGTCGGACCGTCGGGATTGGCGGACCACCGCGTCATGGCGGCGTCCTCGGAAAAAAGGAGCGAGGTGTCCTGAAATATGCATGGAGGCATTCGTCAGTATTCCGTCAATAGAGCCGTGTGCAAGACGTGGTCAAGGTATTCGAGTAGAACAAAGTAAACAGCACATCTGCAATTCGAACATTACGAGTGGTCTAGAGGCGAACGTGAAGAGTCTGTAGCCGCGGGTCCTGAATTTGGCATCGGCATGAGCTCGGCATCGTCTGCACATGACGAGTCGCGACAAGCGGCTCGCGACTCTGCTCAGACTACTTCCTCGGGTGCAACCACAGTTTGGGTGGCTAATCCTGTACATGAAGCAAGGAAGCCATGCGTTGACTTTGAGGGCTGCACAGTGAGCAGTTTTCTTCTTTTATCTCCGGAACTCAACCGGCACAAGTAATTGGAAAGGAATGCGATAATGTAGAGGTGGTCATTCGCGGCGCAACGTCGCGAAGTACAACAGGATAATTTGACAACCACATGAAGTCTTCGGAGATCCGGATACACGTGTGTCTATTACCGCAGATGTGCGACGAGCCGGGCACAAAGTCTGCTATATTTACAGTTCTGACCTTCGCAAGGGCATACACTTATTCTGAATAACGCATAAAGAAGTCAAAATATTCGGGTCAGGTTGTAAAGACTGCGTTTGTGAATGATATCTCATCTCTCCGAATCTCGCGAGTCAGACCAGAAATCAAAATGGGAGACGATTCTGAAGTGGCTTTGAGCGCTAAACTGTCCGAGAGCTAAAGTTGCCGTCGGCACGCTTCGGACTCTGAATTCAACGCTTGTCCCACGCAACGCAGTAGGAGCCGCTCCGTGCTCTTGATTTTAGACTCGTAGGCCAATTTTCATATTTCTGCTGTGTGCGTGCTAATTATGCTCGTGTGTTCATAGAAGTACGTCGGAGGAGAAGTCGAAAACATTGTCTGTGTTGATGGTACGCGATCTCAATGAAATAACATGCCATGCATATCTCAATATCTGTCGAATACGACACAACACAAGATGGCGGGGTCAGATTTCACGGAGACTTCGATGACTTCAGCCCTTCCCCAGGAAATTGTAGACGCTGTGATAGACTGGGTCTACGATCAAGGAACGCTTCAAGCTCTTGCGCTCGCGTCTCGCAGCTGCCTCCCGAGGGCCCGACAACGCTTGTATCGACGTGTGGACATACGCTGCGGGTCAATATCTGCCAACAATCTCGTCTCGATGGAACACAGCGTCGCACCCTTGCCGTCATATGTTCGGGATTTACACCTCGACATAGGTGCAGCTGAAGCCCCGGCCGATGATCTGCTGGGCGTATTGGCGGTCTTCCATCGCGTCGAAACGATGCGCTTCGAGTATGGATACCTTGGCCAGCAAAAGCGCTTGCTGGAAGTCCATGACTGCCTCCGCCATCAATTTGACCACCTCGAGTATCTATCGTTGACGGAGGTCCGCTTTCAACGTTTGGACGATTTCTCGCAGCTCATGCGATGCTTCCCGCAACTGTCTCGCTTGAACATGGAGGGGACTATCTTCCAGCGCGAAGACATCACCCTCGACATCGACAAACTTGGCGTCGACGGAATTCTGTCTCGTCTCCGTATTCTACGAGTGACTGCGGAGAGGGGGGCACCCATCGGGGAGCATCCTCTGCTACAGTGTTTGGCACGCATGATCGACCCTGCCATATGCACTGCTGTGGAAGTTGCCGTCCACCGTAGTCATCACGCACACGAACTATTGGACACATGCGGCCCACATCTGCGCCATTTGACTGTCGCTGAACTGGGCTCAAGATGTCGTACGTCTTGCATATATGCCTGCACTTCGGTTTGATGACCCCACGCTACAGCCTCCGCGGAAGACATGCAGACCCTGCAGAACTTCACCTCCTTGCAGATGCTCGAACTTGGAGGCAGCAACCTGCCGAGAAAACGCGGGCAGTTTGATCATGCGCTCGAGAACATCACACAGTGCTTGAAGACACTCCGGAGCACGCTCCTCAACGACCTCGTCATTCGCGTCCCGCGCCAGGCACCCTGGCTACATCCCTACTATACATGGGCTGCTTTGACAGAGGTGCTGCAGCATACGGTGCTGAAGGACATCGTTGACCTCCGCGTTCATGTGACGATCGACACGAGCGAGCAACCATTCTTCCGCCATCCGGGGCATTCGCCCGAAGCTTTAGCTGCCGTCGAACGCGACATACAGGAGCGCGTCTCGGCGGTGCACCAGACGGCGAAGGTCTTTTGCCAACTCGATACGGAGCGAGAGCGGCGGCCATGGGAAGTGGCGTTCTTATGAGAGGGCAGGCGTGGGGGAGATATTATTTGATAGAGCGTACTGGGTAATGTTATGCATCGTCCAGTCGAGAGCTAGTCGAGAGCTTCTGTCGCCACATATGTAGTAGTGCCTGGCATCATATGATCCTCAACGCCTGTCCATGCCGACGGCCCATTTCAGACTCCGCTTGTGTAGTGTAAATATTGGCGCGCTTCCCGATATCCAACTCTCATGTCGCTCGTCTTCCTGCTTAGGACATTCACAATCAACTATCCCTAAACACACTGTCGTTAAAAACAATAAGAGAGCTAGTTCCGCAAGTCGTGCGTAATTTTGCGCTCGATTTATACCGACCGATGTGACACGAGTCGACACCAGATCGATGGTAGACTCAAACACCGAGGATACAGTGCCTTGCGCCGCGCAGGAGGCTTCCAGCCGTCCGTCAGACACTTCCATCTGCTTTTTCTCGACCCTTCCTCAAGAACTCGTGGACGCTGTGGTCGACCATGTCGATGATCGAGAGACTCTACGAGCTCTTGCACTCACAACTCACAGTTGCCTCCTCAGGGCACAACAACACCTACACCGGCGTATTCTTATACGATGCGGACCTATATTTACCGTCCCCTTCCTTCTTGACGTCTACAGCTCCAAAAGTCTGCGACCATACGTTCAGGATATACGGCTCGATATTGACGCACCTCTCGTCGCATTGGCGGACGAGCTTCTGGCCATATTACCGCTTTTCCAACAGGTCAAGACACTGCGCTTCGAGTACGGATACCTTGGTCAACAATGCCACCTCCCAGTCTACGACCTTCTCCATCACCAATTCGGTCATCTGGAGTACCTGTCGGTGAAGGAGCTGCGCTTTGAGAATCTCGGCGATTTCTTGCTGCTCCTGCGTTGCTTCCCACTTCTATCACGCTTAAATATGGAGGGGACCATCTTTATGGCTGAAGGCAGTGCTGTGTATATCGACGGGCTAGAGATCGACCGGGCATTATCTCATCTGCACGTTCTGCGGGTTTTCGCCGAGAGAGGTGCGCCCGCCGGGGAGCATCATCTCCTTCAGTGTCTAGCACGCATGATCGACCCTGCAATCTGCGTTACTTTGACGATTGCCGTGCACCACATCCATCACGCACACGAGCTACTGGCTGCGTGCGGTCCACATTTGCGCCATCTCTCGATTGCAGAATTGGGCTCAAAGTGTCGTAAGCGTGCTGTCAACTGATTTTACACTACAGCCTCCGCGAACGACATGCCGGATCTGCAGCAACACACGTCTTTGCAGATCCTCGAACTCTCAGGAAGCAACCTGCCAAGAAATCGCGATCAGTTTGACCGTGCGCTCGAGGACATCATGATGTGTCTGCGCACCCTCCGGAGTACATACCTCACCGACCTCGTCATTCGGGTTCCGCGTCAGGTCCCTTGGCTGCGCGCCGACTACACCTGGGCGGCTGTGACGGACATGCTGCAGTATACGGTGCTGAAGGACATTGTAGACCTCCGCATCCATGTGACGATCGACACTTGGGAACAGCCGTTCTTCCGCCATCGCAAGCACTCGCCCGACGATTTGGCTGCTGTCGAACGTGACATTCAAGAGCTGGTTTCGGTGGTGCATAAAAAGACGACCGTCTTCTGCGAGCTCGACACGGAGCGAGAGCATCGTCCGTGGGAAGCGGTGTTATCGTGAGGGCAGAGGAGCAGGAGCGTGAGTGGACCCTCGCCCTAAACTTCAGAATACGCTCAGAGCCTCCTTCCTTCTTCCTCTAGATATTAGAATGGGACTCGATATCTCCGAGCCTGACTACATCTAAGTTAATACAATGATGGCGCATCGTGAAGATGGCGGCTAAACGCCTTTGAACCCGCTTATACATCTTCCTCAACTTCATCGCACTAGAAAGTTATACCCGCACCTCTCAATGCCGAAAAAGTACCGGCGACACGTCGCGATCGGCGTGCATGCCTTCGGGCGTCTATCGTGTGGAATCTGCGACATATCAGTTTCGCAGGATATCGCAAATCACCTGTGTATCTAGCCGTCGCATTACCGAAGCTATGCCCACCCTTCCTTCTTCTTCTGCTTCATGGCGTTCACAATGCCGTTCGAATACAAGTTCGGAATACTCGATGTAGTCGTGACCGCGTTGGTCATCTACCAGCTAATCACTCTCCCGCCCCTCTTGCGGAAGAAACTGCGCGAACGGGCCACCAGAGACGCTAGCACACCGCCAGGACCGCCGGGAAGATTTCTTATCGGGAATGCCTATCAGATCCCAGCAGACAGACAGTGGCTGAAGTTCGACAAGTGGATTAGTCAGTATGGTGAGTACTTGCGTTGACTGAAAGTTGGGCCTAGACGTATCTAACTGTATCGTTGTGGTGGTCACGCAGGTGATGTCGTCCAGATTACAATTACGGGGCAGCCTATCGTAATACTGGGATCGGTGCAAGCCGCCAACGACCTCTTGGACGCGCGAGGTACTTTACACTTGCATTAATCGGAAATTACATTCAAGGCTCAAATGCACGTGGTCGACATACAGGTTCTATCTACTCTGATAGACCCAATGCTGTGATGGCAGGAGAGTTGTATGTAGAGCTTACTCTGCAGCCGCCGCCCACTATTGCTTTTCTAATACGCAGGTCACAGAGTAGGATGGAACCGTGGGCTTGGTTATTCACCAGGACCTCATAGCCCCCGCTTCAGAGAGTTTAGAAGACTGTTCAATCAGTTCATCGGACCACGTCGCGCTCAAGAAATCGACCTGACTTCTGCACAGGAAAAATACGCGACAAGACTCCTTCTGCGGCTGCTGGACGCGCCGCAAGATTTTTTGGAGCACGTACGCCTGTAAGACCACCTTTCTCACTCCTCGATCGCAGGCTCAGGCTCATTCATTTTGACCCTGGATAGCTCGACGGGCGCGCTGCTCTTACGCGTGGCGTACGGATACGACGTCCTTGACAGCGATGGAATGCATGACCCGCTGCTGACCATCGCGGAGGACGCCATGCAGGGCTTTGCGCGTGCCTCCGAGCCAGGCGCATTTCTCGTCGACACCCTTCCATGGTTGAAATACGTGCCCGCGTGGGTGCCGTGGGCGCGTTTCCAGTCGACTGCGCGGCGCATGCGCGCAGACCTCGATCGACTGTATGACGTCCCATACGCGTTCGTGAAGGACGAGATGGTGCGCAGTTGTGGGCATGAACCGCTTATTCTGTGGTCCTCACGGGATGAACGCATTGGATAGGCTCGCGGAGCGGCAACTACATCATTTGTGAAGTCTTATTTAGATAGTAAGAGTACGTCAACAGGGGAGGAAGAGGATATCCTCAAAGCAGCAGCTGCTTCGTTGTATTCAGGTGCGTTGATTCATTGTATGTCACTGCGCCGAGCAACCCATTGCTCCTGGCAGGAGGAATCGACTCTGTGAGCGTACTTATTTACGCCGCGAGGACTGATCACACGGTATTGACACTCCAATTCGTCCTCACAGACGCCATCCTCCCTTTCGTCCTTCATTCTCGCCATGACCCTCCATCCAGAGATTCAGATACGCGCACAAGCCGAGATTGACGCGGTCGTGGGAGATACCTGGCAGCGCATGCCGTCTCTTTCGGACCGCGCCAAACTTCCGTACGTGAGCGCAATCGTGCTGGAGTTGTTGCGATGGAATCCGGCGGTGCCGCTCGGTCAGTGTAACTTTATCTACGTTGCATGTGCACGTCAAGTGGCTTTACTCACCTTTATTCTGAGGTAGGCTTGCCTCACAAGCTGATGCAAAGGGATACGTATCGCGGGTATAACCTCTCAGAGGGCACAATCGTGTGGGCGAACATATGGCAGTCTTCCGCTATTCACTGTTCTATATCACGCTTACAGTTGCCTCGCAGGAGCATGCTGAGAGATGAGAAGGTCTACCCTGAGCCGGCTAAATTCTCGCCCGAGAGATATCTAGACGATTACGGACAGCTGAGGACGTTGGACCGCACGGAGGACCCAGCAATCATTGCGTTTGGCTTTGGGCGGCGGTGAGTTCCTTTCCTTTATATGTACTCTTGACTGAAACACATTTCGTAGAATATGCCCTGGCATGTACCTTGCGCAAAACTCGATATTCATTGCCATCAGTATGATGCTCTACGCTTTCAACATTTCTATGGCCACGGATGAAAAGGGCGATTCAATAGTTCCCGAAGTTGAGTACGAGGGCTTTATGAGGTGCTTTCCGCCGTATTGAGAGCCTCGCACATGCCTAACGCTTTTCGCTGCGCCACAGCTATCCTCGTCCGTTTCAATGCAAGATCGAGCCACGCTCCCCAGGGGCCGCAGCACTGGTTCGAAACGCAGTGAATCGCCAATAAAGCGGCTAAACGTAATACCAAAACACAAATCGTTCAACAGAGTGCGCGGTCCGTGGCTTGCAAAGATGCCTGTGGCGCTACCTTCTTGTATGTGGTATGAGCACCTCCCTGATTAAATGCATGCAATATGAAGGGCTTGCTGGGCCACGATTTTTGCGTGTACACT
Organism: Ceriporiopsis andreanae CBS 279.92; assembly: GCA_001969225.1. NCBI lineage: Eukaryota > Fungi > Basidiomycota > Agaricomycetes > Polyporales > Meruliaceae > Ceriporiopsis > Ceriporiopsis andreanae. The sequence goes on along the minus strand of ALYI01004588.1, from coordinate 7,276 downwards.
ATTGCGTTTCATTAAAGCATTCCTACACCGTGCCTTTGCTCGCGCTGTACATAAGTTGTACTTTGTTTTGATAGTATCCGAAGAGATTAATATCAAATTAATATCGTGATGATCGGGAGCTCTAATCTGCGAGCTAGTGTTTTTCGTCTTGATATTGGGAGTGGGTCAAGACAATGGCGAGCGATTACGGACACTTTTGAGGGCTCGCCTTCCTGCTTATCTCTCACTGCAGGGCCCACGCTACACTCTGCTATACTTTCAGCGCCTGACCAGGAAGTAGGTGTGAGCGTTAGCGCCCAACCTCGAACTCGAGCTCTCAACTCAACACTTTCCCAGAAAGAAGATATTGGGTTTCTTCACGTCGCAAATTGGTACGCGCGCGAGCTTTTTGTATCCCATATTGAATCCAATGGAACTTCTGTTTTCAGATCTTTTCCTGGTCGATGTCGGTTCAAAGTCGAGTCGATGCTACGGATGACGGGCGTAGACAGGATTCATCGTGGTGCGTGTGAGGACTTCTTATCTATCCGCTCAGTCGACTCAGATTTTTGCACAAGTCTGCGGAATTGGGAGGCGGATGGGCGTGTCTCCTCCACAAATGCACCTTCACAATCAGAGTCCGACTACGAAGATTACGACGACCCTCTTCGACGCGTTTTCCAGGAGCTCATCGAGTCCAATGCTGCAAGTGTACCTTCCACGTTACGCCGGCTTTACAATGCGCACAACCCAGACTTCGTCGTCCTCATAGAGGCACTCGCGGATCTCTTAGAGGAAGATCCCACCGATGAACGTGCGACCATTTTCTTCGAAGATGGGCTGCAAGACACGCTCATAGATATCGCGTGTGAACAATGCTCATTTGAATGGGACGACAAAGTACAGGAGGAGGCCGAGCAACGGAGGGTGAGCACGTAGCGAAATCATATGTCCAGCAATTGACACGCGCAAAAGGTGTACCTCGCCAACACAATCAGCTGTTTGCACGCCATCATCACCCACGTATTAGGCTACAGCAATAGCTTCGCGCGCAAGACATTGGAAAGATTGGCCCACGTACAGAAAGTACTTCCCGATCTGTATCACCTACTCTGGAAGCACAGGAGGGCCTTATTCGACGAGGAGGACGAGTCCTTCATGTCGGAAACGGTCACAGAGTTAATTGCAGCCGCACGTTACTTTTCGTCAGTGTTCCAGTCACTTCACACCACCAATTGCTCACGCTGCGTTAGAAATCGTGATGGTTTAGCGCTATCAGGCGCGCGGATCGTGTTGTACAGCTGGTTGCAGAGCGCGACACCAGCCCTTCTCCAAGAAGAGATAAGTGTTATCTTAGATTATGTCGCGACCAACCAAAACGACCAACACGCTTTGAACGAACTGTTCAAGGCGTGCGTTAGGGACGAAGAGGACGCGGAGGAGTTCATCGCGCAATTTTGGGTAGTATTGCAAGACGATGACTGCAGTGGCTCCCACCTAGCCGGTGTCCTGAGTGTCTTTATGCATGCATTAGCCTCATGTTACCTCCTGAAGAGAACTCTCTGGGCGGCTGACGACGACTCTACGATGGCCGCGGTCGTAAAGGGTTGCGAACGTCAATTATGCTGTGGGGTGGAAAGCGAAGATACTGGGAATGTGATGCATTGGGGTTTCCAACTGCTAAGGCACGTCATCCGACTTTGTACCAAAAGAAATTCCACTGACGAAACGAGGTACGCACCAGTTGCATTGTTCAATCTGACATCCCTGCGGCGGGCGCTGTTAGACGCATTGGAACAGTAGACCTGATACCACTCCTTGCTAAAAATACTGTATCTGCTCTCAAACTTCATGCTGAGTACTTCGGTGCGTACCTAATATTTTATGCAACCTCAGCCTCTAATATATAGGTGTGTTCTGTGCAGAGGACGTGGTAGACGTTCTGGTAGCTTGTACCGCCTCCGCCGATACACTGGTCAAGACGCGGCCAGGATCCACGAGGCTTGGAAATATGAAGAAATCTGTCCGGAGATTTCTGGTACCGACCCTCGAATCACTCTACCAGCTTCAATCCAGTGATCCGCACACTCGTCGCGGGAGGGATCGTATGACGCGACTTTGGACCCAGTTAGCATCAACTTTAGGCGTGTCAGAGAAGGAACCTGCTGTCAATGAACTGGCGAGAGTTCATTCATGCCATTGCGCAGACTGTATATGCCACGGGCAGCGGCCGCCTCATCGTATGTTCGTATGCAAAGGATGTTGGAGGTCGTATTATTGTAGTCGTTTCTGCCAGGCTCGGTGAGTCCAATCTGATTGTCTTTTACGCTTGGTCAGCCGAATCTAAGTTTTCCATCAACAGTGACTGGCAGGAAGGCGGACATGCGGCGCGCTGTCGTCCGTGGCGTCGACTGATACAATCCGCCAATTCTAACTGATCCCACAAATTAGGTAGGTGATATGACTGCGATTCAATCTTTCTTCTGATATTGCTCCAGTGTCCAATATGAGGGAACGTGCATGTTGTTGTCCGAGGGGTTTGCTGCTGGTAGCGTCAATCCTTACTCACCCACTCACGTACGATCTCTGCCCGAGGCTTCAGCATGCTGATCTCTTCTAGGAAAGCAGGTCTTCTGGGCTCATGTATCTCAGGAATGTCTGCATTATTTACAACGATACCAAATAGTATCGGTCCATATGCTCTTCACCATACCCTTGTATCGCAGCGTCTCTAACGTTTGGGTGCCAATTCTCTCCGATATTTCGTCTTGATTTCAACAGGCTTTCAGCGCGAGCTCTCTGTGCCTGCCGATGCGACGGATGCGTTATAACATTATTTGTTTGATGGGCGACTCCTGCGGAGCGCCCACTGTACAACGGGCTACACGACTTGCTTTTCTCTGGCAACCACCATCTCCTGGGTCTGTTCTCTGTACCCTTTGCTAGGGGCTATCGTTTCAAGGACGTGCTGGTTGCTTCCTGTCTCTACTAAAAGCGTTCGTCATGTTCGACTCGCAGAATGGCAGGAATCGCTACCGCAAGCCCGTCATGTACGACCTGGCGGGCGAATCGGACTGGGGAGTGCTCAGCCCACGACCCATCGGCCGCTGGACAAAGCGTAGACCAACACGACGCGCTCTCATCCTGCTGGCATGCTTGTTCGTGGCAGCGGTGTACGCTGTGCGCGTGTGGACTGCGCATGAACACGTCTTGGTGGCGGACAAGAAACACGATACACATCACGAGGAGCAGAAGAAACCGCTGAACTGGGACGACCTACCGAAACCACCATTATTTGGTCGGTATCATGAAGCTGAGATGGCGTTGCCTCAACATCATGTCAAGGATCCATTCGCAGGTGGTAAAAAGTACTTGTGGGTGGAAAATCATGTACATGGCGAGTCACAATCATCTCTGCCTCCGTTTCTGTGCAACGTCGCGACGCATTGAACGTGGAGGGTTTCAAGCGATGGCTAACTTTGTCCTGCTACAGCTCTCGGGTGGGGCAACTACATGCAAGACCTCGTGTTCAATGCTCAGTTGGCGTATAGTACTGGGAGAGCGTATGTCACCCATCTCCTCCGACCTTGAAACTTTTCGACGTGTATCTTTTCAGATTCGTCTTCGACAACTTTACGTGGAATCGAGAAAGCGGTCCTTACTCAGAATTCAATGGGAAGCTTATACCATCAGAGATACCCCTTGCTGCGTTGATATCTGGTATGTACAGTGCGCTTTGCCTTCTGCCGGCTCTTACGTCTCTATATTAGGGCCTGTTGCTGGTGGACCATTCTTGGATGACGACCAAAAGCTACGAGCTATTGCTAGAGAATACTGGCACAAAATCTGTCCGGAGCCGATGACGGTGTGGACGTATGACCTAAAGAAGATCATAAACAACAACGAAGCTACCGCAGGCACGATACTCAAAACTTGGGTAGACTATTTCAGTACGATCGACCAGCCTTGTGTCCAGATTGATGGGGGAGTGGAGCGGATTTTCGACATGTAGTATGTTTGCAATCCTCATCACCTGCATACGTCGCCTACTGATATGATTCACAGTATGTACGGTCAGAAAGACCGCTTACTTGATATCTGGCCGGTCCTGAAGAATTCACCGCTCGTTACCCTCTGGGGATATTCGCCACTCATTCATGCAGCCTACGACGTCAACCGCCACCTATTCACGTCACTTCCAATGCACGAACCCTATTATACGTGCGATGTAGCGCCATCTGGATACTCAGCGACACCTGAAAAACCACCACTGCGCTGTTCCGATCCATATGCACCCATACCTGGATTGCTGGCGATGCACTTGCGCCGCGGCGATTTCGTTGACCATTGTGCGCACCTTGGGCGCTGGAACGCCGCATGGATGGGCTTCAACTCGTTCCCCGAGTTCGTCGACCAATGGGTCCCGCTGCACGGAGGTGGCTGGGGCGAGAATACCCCGGAGAACATGGCCGTGTACATGAAACGCTGCTATCCAACAATTGAGCAGATTGTCGAGAAGATCAGCGAGGTCCGGAAGTCGCCTGCGGGTAAGGGCCTGAAGGACATGTACATCATGACGAACGGCAAACGCGAATGGGTGGAGGAGCTGAAGCTCGCGCTGTTCGCGATGGGCGGATGGGACAAGATCGCGAGCAGTCGAGACTTAGTCATTGACAAGGAGCAGAAGGAGGTTGCGCAGGCAATGGACATGATGATAGGCGAGCGGGCTCAAGTCATGATTGGCAATGGGGTGCGTCACGCATTTGCTCACATTCCTGCAATGATATTGACATCCGCATCATCTCAGTGGTCAAGTATGAGCTCGAATATCGTAATGATGCGGCAGGTGCGCGGGCAGCCTCCAGATAGCAATCGCTTCTGGTAGAGATTATCAGAGTATTTCACGCTGGCAACATTGGATCTTATATATGCACACACTAATGGCGTAATTATATCTGTAGTCCTTCATGCAACTTTCATCCACCATACCATGGTATGGTCTAGCGGTTCGTCGTTCTCTTCCCCCATTCACCTATCTGATTTGTGTGAGGTTGTGAGGTCGAGGCGGCCGTCATCTCTCACTTGTCTAGCTGACCGTCGTGATCAATTCCGCTCGCCAGGCCATGACTCTCATAAGCCACGGTTGCGGTCGTCTCGCGGTGTCTGACTCTTGCTGTCATTTCTATAGGTGGCCCACGACTTCTTGCGAGTATTTCATTATGTGCAGCACGTGAGATGCTTCTGGTGGGCACGCGGGCGCGAAGTTCTGAGTTTGACGTGCAGGTTGCTGATCTGGGATGTGTTGACATGTTGGCTGCGCGCGTTCGGGGTTGTCGCACACCAGTCGTCCTCTGCGCCCACCATCTCCTCGTCGCTACTTGGACGGGGTATCTCAGGACAACCCTGTTGTATATCAAGATCTAAAGGTACTCGATAGTTTTCTGGCATGTAGACGTCTCCTGACGCAATAGTTGTTGCAGTGCTCAACCCGTCACACCATTTGAAGCCAAGTCCGACGTCAAGTTGCCAGTCCACTACAGCACAATCAGCCCTCCGATCAACGCGATAACAGCGGCAACCACTCTAGCACGCTGAACATGGTCGACCCCAGGTTTGCCGATCCAGAGAAGTGGCAGAAGGAACGCGGACTCGACGATACATACAAAGAATCACTGAACGTGGAGGAGTACCTGGAGAAGCTCGTTGTGCACACCATTCGCTTTACAAATGTCCCCGCAGGGGTAGAGGGGTCCTGGTTGCTCACACCGGACACGCGTCGGTGCCTCCACACTCCAAAGCCGCCGAAGTTTCCACCCAATCTCCCCTTGCCGTACGAGATTAAGGCGATTGATGGGAAAGAGCTCGGTATGTTCGCTACCAGGGACATCGAGCCGGGTAGCGTCATCGACGTAGAGCCCCCGGTGGTCGTTATACCGGGCAACCGTATACCCCCTGATAGAGCGACACGCGACCACGTATTTGAGACGCTGTTCCACCACCTTCCCAAGGGTATGCAGACGCAAGTGAAGACTCTTGCTAACTGCAAACCTTTCGACGAAAGCGGGATGATGGAGGGAATCATTAGAACCAACGGCTTTTTCATCCCCCTTGCGTCTGATCCCAAGAATAGTGTTGTCTATATTGGCGTTTTTTTGAAGCAGAGTCGCTGCAACCACAGGTACGCAGCATCGAGGTTTTTAGCTATGCTATGAAGCACCGCATTCCTGACGTTGCTTCGTATGTTTACAGCTGTGGACCAAACACTGGTGCCAAGTGGGACGAATCCAGCTACACCATGACACGCGTTGCCACACGACATATAAAGAAGGGCGAGGAGATCACTGTGTCATACATCGAGCTCCTCCTTGATCGTGACACTCGCCGCAAACGCCTACGCCTCATGTATGGTTTCGACTGCAAGTGCCGTTTCTGTGACCTTCCCGACGAGGATGCTATCAAGCAGAGCGATGCTCGGCGCATAATAATTGCGTGGCACCAGACGCAGAGGCTCACACCCTTCGAGCATTGGTTCACCGAGTCCGCATCCTTGTCGCCACCTGTCAAGGAATTCTTGATCTCGAAGGAACAGATCATCAAAGCTTACGACAGAGAGGGGCTGCGGGCAACGTACCCACTATTAGACATCGTCGCGAAGACATACGGTGCTCTCGGCGACAGACAGAAGTTCAAATACTACCTCGCAAGGACGAACGCCCGCGCTCTGGCGGATATCATACTCGCTGAAGACGACACTGTTAGCCCTGAACAATTATTGGATCTGAAGCAGGAGGCCACTTTCTATAACTACCTCCAGAACCATCCAGCCTCGTGGCCGCTATGGAATAAGCTGAAGGGTAGAAGCAAGTAGCGCACGGACGGCTACAGCTCCCGTGTCTTGTCATTGTTCCATTGCTAGATTTTCGCCTTCAAATTGTACGGAAACGCTGATGACATGCACGCTGAAGGCTTCGACACGTTCTCGCAACACGACTTACTAGCCTAGGAGTGTAGCATACTTATGTACACCCGAGTTTGGATATTTTGTACATGGGCCTGTAGCCTGTGATGTATTATACCCTCTTGTCGAGGAAGTTGTTCAATCGTTTTTTGTATGCCCCTCGCCCACCTCATGCTTCATTCGGCGCGCCCGTCACAAGCGGGCTACAGTTGGGCAGTGAACACACGCGCCCACGCGTTATTTGTTCGTGTTTGCGCTCGCTCGGGCCTTTGGGCGCTCTTGCGCCGCTTGGCAGTTGCTGCACGACCACCTCACATATACAGTTGAAATGCTCATAAT
>ALYI01004587.1:0-11384 GCA_001969225.1 Ceriporiopsis andreanae CBS 279.92 | reverse complement strand
GGTTTCCGCCGAGGGCTTCGGTGTGGCGGGCGAAGGAAGCCACCACGGTGTTGTCGGCTGGGGCGCGTCGCTTGGCACGTTCTCGCCGCCTGCGAACCATTCGAGTGTGATGTCCCACGCGACAGTTGTTGTTTCTGGTGACTTTGAGGGGTTGTGTGCGAGTATCCTTGGCTGTAAAAATCAACGAGAAGTTACGTGAAGATCAGCCTTCCATGTAGACACATAAAATATCGGGAAACGTAGAAGAGTTCAGAACTTACCACCACACCAAGAATACCAAAGAACCCAAGGACCACCACCCCATACTTTTCGTCCAGCGCGAACGGCAGCAGCGGGGACTCGCGGAACGCCAGGAGCTTCACGGGTATGTTGTACGTCTTGCAGTCCAGGAGGTGTTTGATGTCTGGCGGGAGCTCTGACGGGAGTGTGGCGGCCCGTGGGGACGGCGCGATGACAGCTTGAGGTGGCGGCGCGATCACAGCTTGAGGTGGCGGCGCACTCACAGCTTGAGGTAACGGCAGCCCTGCCTGCGGGGCCATTGATGAAGGCGATCCGCCGGCGGCGGGCTCCTGCACAGACACAGACGCCGATACATGTACAGGTACAGACACAGACAAGACGGAGACAGAGACAGGGATGGCAGCCCGCCAGTCCTCGACGACGGCCGCCGACGCCTCCAGCAGCGCCGCCATCTTCGTGTACGCGGGCGCGTCGGGGTCGAACACGGCGGACGTGGGGGACGTGGGGGATGCGTACGCAGAAGTGGGGGCGGAAGTGGAAAGAGAGGTCGAGTGCGCGGGTACGGAGCTGTTGCGTTGGGAGGACGAGGCGTCGGCGATACCTACACAGTCAATGTGATGTGGCATCAGCACTCGCATTATAACGACTATTGAAGGAAAAGAGAGTACGCACTGGTCGGCGGTGTCTCCATTTCCATATCCATCTCGCGGATCTCTCCTTCTTCCAGTTCTTCCAAAGACGACGATAAGGACGGGGACAGCGAGGAGCTCGTGGACGCAGACGAGGTCCGCGACATCGACGGTGTGGACATGGATATCGAGGGCGTGGACGCGACGCGGCTGCACGCGCTCAAGTCGAGTAACGCGGCGCTCGCGGACATCCGCCCGTCATCTGCATCCCGCATCCCAGAACGTATACGCGTTCCTCCTGCGCCCGATCCGTGTATGCCAGCAGGGGACGAAAGCTTGTCCGACCAAGTCGACCTCAACGACGACTCGGGGTGGCACACCGGCGGCGCGTCCTCGAAGGAGTACGACGTGTCGGTGAAGCCGTACGGCGCGAAGCCGTATCCATAGCCATACGGTGTGTAGCCGCCACTGTACGAGCCCAGTGGATATCCGTCACTGTAAGAGCCAAGCGGATAGCTATACGAGCCAGAATACGCCGCGTCGTCCACGTAGCCCAGGTAGCTCCCGTGGCCGGGCGTCGTGACCGGCGGGCGATGCAGCTGAACTTGCACGCTCGCGTCGTGCGCGTGTACAAGCGGGGGCTTCGGCTGGCCTTCTTGCGCAGACGTAGAGAGCGGACGGCCGTCTTGCAATCGCATAGAAAGCGGACGCCCCGCGACAGCTTCGTCCCCGTCCACGTCCTCCACGCCCTCCGCGTCCACGAGCATCATCTCCTCCCCATCGGCGCCGTCGAAGTCGACTGCAACGCCGTCGCCTGCTTGCTTGTGCGGTGTCGTGAATTCTTTCACCCTGTCGATGCAACAAACAAGGAGGCAAGGAGACAAGGAGTAGTAAGCGATCACACCAGGAGAGGAGATGGGAGGTGCACTCACATAGTAATACACACCCGCGCGCCCACCCCGTCTGCCTGCCAGCTCTCGCCATCATGGGTAGAATCGCTTGCCCAGCTCCCGGTCCCGAGGAAGACCATCGGCGGCTCGAGCGCCGTCGGGTCGAAGTGTACGCTGTGCGCGGTCGCCGTGTGTACATGTTTTGGGTCGGAAGTTGACGTGACGGTCGATGGGGGCGAAGGGACGAGTTCGGGGAGGAGGGCGTATAGATCTTGTTTGCTCTGAATAGATAGGGTAGGGAGGGTTAGTGTTAGCGGTCGATCTATGGTGTGATGCGATGTGTGAGAAGGGAGGAAGAAGAATTGCGGAGAAAGCTCGTCCACGCTCGAGATCGCGCCAACCGAAGCAATCGCAACGAGAACCAACGATGCATCTCTCGCGCCAACCGATGCACCCACACCTCTCTCGCACCAACCATAACGAACGAACGAACGAACGGTGAAGGAGAAAGGGACTCACGCTGGCCCAGATCCGCGGCCGGCCAGCAGGCGGGACGCGTACGCGGTGGGGAGCTGCGTGCTCGTCCGCGTAGTCTCGGTTGTCTGCATTCGCGCGGTCGTCTGCACTGCCGGGCGCCGACGGTGGCAGACCTGATGCTAGTACTGTAGTAGGCGGCGGCGGCGGGTGGACGGTGCGCCACCGCGTGCCGTCGGGCGCGGTCCAGACGTCTTTGTCGCCTGCCCAACACCATCACCGTCATTAATGTCAGTAAACAGTCAGAGTCAGTAAAGAAGATATGAGGTACAGAAGATATGAGTCAGTTAAGAGGGTGAGAGAAGAGAGAGATGCAAGCGCACCGGCGTTGTCTTTCCCAGGCCTGTCGCTGTGGAACGCGCCGCTCGCTCTGCCGCGCCCTCGTCCGCGCCCTCGTCCTCGTCCGGTCCCACTGACCCTCTTTGCCGCGCGCACCCCAGACTTGGACTGCGACGTCGACTGGGACATGGACTGGGAGTGGGACTTGGACGTTGATTGAGACGACGAGCCTGAGCCCGAGGCGATCCCAGGACCCGTGACCCTCCATCGGAGGACGTTCGCCTTGTCCTTCTTCTCCTCCGCATCTAGTTGTTCGTCGCCGTCGTCATCGTCGATGGCGGCGGTGTACGCCTGACCGGCTGCGCGGGGGCGCAGGGTACGTTTACGCGGGAGGTCGTCCTCGTCGTCCCCTTCGCCGTCGGCGTCGCCTGAGCTGAGCCGCGTCCGCTTCTTCTTGTTCCTGTCCATCCCATCCGCTCCGTCCACCTCTACTCGCGGCTGCTCGTCGCCACCCGCCCGCTTCCTTGCCTTCAACTTCGGCTTCGCGCACTTCGGCCCACTCAGCTTCACCCACCCCTCCCCAAACACACACTCCTTCCCCGCGCCCACGCATCGCCTACACCTCGGCCTTGTCCTCGAACACACCTGGCGGATCGCCGCGCAGTTCGCGCAGGGCCGAGGGGTCACATAGAAGTCGCGTTCTATCCCGGAGACGGGATGGGTGGAGAAGACGAAGATGTGCGCGGGGTCGATGCGGGCGTCGTACGCGGCGGGCAGCGCGGCCGGGCGCGCGAGGTGCGGGCCCCACGAGGCGGTGTACTCGGGCAGCGGGAGCGCCGCGATGTCGGCGAAGCTCGTCTCGTCGTCGTGCGGGTCGTCGTGGTCCATCGTCGCACGAGGGAGAGAAAAAACCGCGGAGGGCGCTTGGGTGTCGAACGGAGGTACGCGGGGTCTCGGGAGCGTGAGAGCGGATGTAGCGCCCATTTAACAAGCGCTCCAGACGCGTCCTGAAAAGTTGGAAGCTCGCCGCGGACGACGATGAGGCCCGCCCCATAGCACGGCATGGCGCGCCCTTGACCCTTCCTTATGCCGCGCGCATTCATACAAACATTACTAGCTACTGATGGCGGCCAACCCCTTTGCGGACGAGCCCCTCCCGGCGTACACCTCGACCTGGGGACCGGGCCTCTCCCGCCCCGCCACCCTCCCATCAGGCATATTCGACCCGCGCGTGCACGACGCCACACACATCTTTGTCTTCGCCGCCCACCCAATCTCCGGGAGTCCAGGGCCCCTGTACGTCGCCCCGCGTCCCTGCGAAGCATGCGCGCAGCGACGGCTCTTCTGCTCGCGCACCCGCCCAGCATGCGAGCAGTGCAAGCGTCATTTTAAGGATGGGCGGCCGTGCGTCCTGGTTGAGGGGTGGACAGTGGTAAGCAAGAAGCGCCCTGTAGAGGAGGCGGCGAAGGACGCGAGAGGGAAGAAGAAGGCGAGGGTCGGGCGGGCGGAGGCGCGAGGAAATGGACGGGAAAACTATGCTGGACGTGCAAGCGTACACGGTGCTGCCCACCAACGCGCCTCGCAATCTAACGCTCAAACTAACCAGCCGCACGCCGTCCACCACGTAGACTCGGACTCGGAGTCGGATACACCACTGGCACGCCAATATTTTGGTCTTGGACGCTCTCCAAAAAATGCGAACTGCCGACCAGTTCGACCTCCGGACACATCCTCCACTGGCAGCCACACCACACCGACGTCGACGTCGACGACTCTACTGCGTCCCGTGCCAGTGACGACCCAGTACTCCGTGCCGATGCCGATGCCTCCGCCATTTCCGTACTCCCTATCAATGCCTCCCCAGCAGTCTGTGCCGATGCCGCCACCCATCCGCCTCCCAGACCCGCCCCTCCGAGTGTTACAGTTGTTCACGCCTATCCAGTATCTGGTGCCCGTGCACCGTGGGCCGCAGCCCACTGGCATGGGCATGGGCACCCCGGGTCCGCAGCCCGTGGGCATCCCGGGCCTCGTGTGGCTTCCTGCGGCCACTCCGAGTGGGATGCCTGCAGCCATGCCGGCGACCACTCCGACGTCTGCGATCAGTGCAAGCGCGACGGCCAGCTTGAGTGCGGCGCAACCGCCTTGGCCCGACGCGCCGCGGTCTGAAACATCCCGAATGGACGACGCGTCCCGAATGTACGACGCGTCCGGAGAGTACGACGCGTCCCGAACGTACAATGCGTCCCGCGAGTACACGCCGGACGCGCCGCGGTCGGACGCGTCCAGAGAGCGAATGTCGGACGCGTCTGCCGCGTCCGACCCCGTCTCTCCCGAATTCAGAGGCATGGCTGCAACCGATGTCGCGTCCAAACGCTTCAACGCGTTCTTCTCCACTCATAACAACGCTACCTCTCCCACGCAGTCTACCCTACCCATCGAGTCCTATCATGATGCCGCACCGTCCGAGTCCTATGCCCCGCCTTCCGAGTCCTATGCCACGCCTTCCAAGTCCTATGCCCCACCTTCCAACCATGCGACACCGTCCGAGTCCTGTGCTACACCTTCCGAGTCTTCCGCAACCTCCACTCAGTCACAGTCCGCCGCGCCCAGAACACCCAACTGCAACCTCGAGCCTACCGTGACACAAGCCCCGCCTCCGTCTGCGATGCCTCCTCCCGCAATGTCCCCGTTCGCGATGGAGATGTCTTCGTTCTGTGCTCGCATGCCAGTGAACGCGCCGCCGCTGGTGTGTCCGTCGTCTCTGGTCGAGATGCCCGTGCCCCTACCTCAGGCGCGAGTCGAGGGTGAGGTCGAGGTTGAGGGCGAGGTCGATGTCGATGTCGCGGTTGGGGTTGAGGACGACGGTGAGGGCGAGGGTGAGGGCGATGTACCGGTGTCACAGCCCGAGCCGGGGGAAGGAGGAGCACGAGCGGAGCCAGAGATGCTGCCATCTCAGCCCGCCACACCGCCATCGTCATCTCACCCCCAGGCAGACAACGAGCCGCAGAACGCGTCCCCACCGCCACAACGCGATTCACAACCTGAGCACGAATCATTCCCCGCACGCACGAGATCTCCATCTGGGGCAGAGGTAGGAGGATGCTCATCGCTCGGGAACACGGAAGAAGAAGAAGGACATAAACGATGCAAACGCGAGCGCTCTACGTCGCGGCCGGTGCTCACGATACGCATCCCGCGTCGTCCTGCTACTGGTGCTGGTGGGGGCGCCCGCGCCACATCTTCAGTGATTGACATCCCAGCGCCCCAGGCCAGTGTCCCGGTATCACGACCAGAGCCTGGCATTGCAGCACCGCAGCCGCCACCGCAGCCCGACACGCCGGTGCCTCAATACCAGACTGACACAGACAGCGAGTTTGAGCACGCGTCTCCGTCATCAGAACACGATTCCCGACGTGCATGCGAACGCGTCGAGCCACCGGAACCCGAGCCCAAACGCGCCGAGCCAAGGCGGCCGCTCACGATCCACATCCCGCGTCGTGCTGGTGCTGGTGCTGGTGCGAGCGCGAACACCCACGCGTGCCCTTCGCCGCTCAAGAACGCGTCTCTGCGATCAGAATGCGGCTCACAGCACGAATGCAAACGCGCTGAGCAAAGACGTACGCTCACGATCCGCATCCCACCTCTGGCGCGTCGCCGAGCGTTTGACGTGATCGCCACACCAGCCTCCGAGTTCACACCATTTTCGGGCGCCGGCAGCACTGAATCTTCGTTCGAGCAAAGCGCGTCGTGGTCGCTTGACGGCGACGACGCGCCGCTGTCCCCACTCACGCCCCTCACGTCGCTTCGCCCGTCTCCGTCTCCATCTGCCTCTCCATCTTCATCTGCATCTGCGTCTAAAATCGTTGAAGTGAAAGTGAAATCGGGATATAATGTCCCTGGGAGCGGCGCATCGGTGAGTTTTGCATGTGTACTTGTAGTCTGATAGCTTGTCGCTGACTGCGTCGCAGAGTAAGCAGGAGACCGCCCACATCCTGTCGGCCCTCCTTCGCCACGCCGTGGGCCCTCAGCGGTCGAAGACGTTGGCAGAAACACGCGCGGTGTACCATCTGCCCTTCAACACTTTTAAAGCTTGAGCGCTGAGCCTCCGGACTACTATGGGACTCCCCTTTAAACTTTCGAGAAGTTCACAAAAACAACAACTACGCCGGATCTATAAACCTACGATATATCTCCCATTTACACAAACGGATTCTGATACTGATACTGATTCGATGTAGACGTATGTACTGTACTATAGACTCCCAGGTGCCGTTAGACACGGTGTCCCATGTATTTCTGTCTCCTTTTCTCTTTTCTCTCTCTGACCGCCAGACTCTGCTGCCGTTGTGCTGTAGTGTGTACCTACTCGTACCTTCTACCTGTTGGCCAGATAACGAACGAGCTCATCGTCGAACTTGCTTGCCACTCTGAATCCGTGCGTGAGACTGTCGAAGGTTGGCGGCTAGCGCCCATTTAACAAGCGCGACGCGTCCCTGAAAAGTTGAAACTCTAATCGAACTCTTTTCGTGATCGCCGAGCACGACGATGAAGCCCTTCCCATGCCACCACACAGCCCAACCTTGAACCCCTTCATGCTCCTCGAACCCCTTCATGCTACTCTAACCCTTACCACCACCACGACATGGCGGCGAACCCCTTCGCAGGCGACCCGCTCCCGGCGTACACCTCGACCTGGGGGCCGGGCGTTGCCCGCCCCGCGACCCTCCCCGTCGCGTACGACCGCCGTGTCGACCCCGCGCATATATTCGTGTTCGCCGTGCACCCCGTATCTGGAATAGAACGCGACTTTTACGTCACGCCGCGCACCTGCGTGTACTGCACCAGCATCCGCCAGGCGTGCTCGAAGACGCGGCCAAGGTGTTGGCGGTGTGTGGCCGCGGGGCGGGCGTGCGATTTTGTGGACGGGTGGTCCAGGCTCAGCGGGTTTAAGCCCAAGCTCAAAGCGCAGACGCGCACCGACGGGCAGCGCGAGGCGGGCTCGTCCGAGTCCAACGACCGCCAGTCGCGGTTGGCGGCGAACCCGTTCGCCGACGCCCCGCTCCCGCAGTACACGTCGTCGTGGGGGCCGCGCCTCGCGCGCCCGGCTGTCCTGCCCGACCCGGGCGTGTACGGCACCCGCGTCGATGCCGCGCACGTCTTTGTGTTCCCCGACCTGCCGGGCCCGTTCTACGTCGTCCCGCTGCGGTGCGCCGCGTGCAAGCGCGTTAGAGCGTTCTGCTCGCGCGCACGTCCGGCGTGCGAGCGGTGTGCGGGTGGAAAGAAAAAGAACGCGTGTGCGGATGGGAGTGGAAGTGCGTGTACGTATAGGGAGGGGTGGGAGAGGCTAGAAGTCTTGAGGCCCGGAGCTCGAGCTGGGAAAAGGGCGGCGGACGGCGACGGCGACGCTTTGCCCAGGAAGAGAGCTAGGAAGGCGAGGACGAAAGTCGAACACGGACGCATACCCAGTGCTGGCCACCATGCTCCGCAGGCCAACGCTCAAATTGGCAGTGGCCACCCGCACGAGGCCAGTGCGGCAGCCGAATGCTCAGATTCAGACTCGGACTCAGACTTGCCATTGGTACAAAGTCGAGGTTTTAATTTCCCTACAGAACAGCGACCTCGCACTGTCCCAGCCCATACCCGGAACACAACTGCCGAACCCGCCCCGAAGACGCGCCAGAAAATGTCGAGCACAACATCGCGATCTTCGTCCGGAATAGAGTCCAACGCGTCTCAGGTCGCGGACGCGTCGAACGCGTCTGATGAGCCTAGCATCGCCTCTTCCGCACACTGTAGCTCGTCCACGTCCGTCAAGTCAAGCGCATATACGTCCGCCACGTCGAGTACATCCGCGTCTATGTCAGCCACATCCACATCAACGTATATGCCAGCCGCATGCACTTCCGTGTCTGCGCCAGCCTCCACCGCCGCGTCTGCGCATGCGCAAACGTCGCAGCGACGGGTTTCGCGTCCAACGCGCGAGTGCGTGTCCATGATGTCGCCACTCTGCCCTGGCGATACCGCGCCACATTTGGCGTGCCCTTCGCCTCTTGTTGACACCCCAGCGGCCCAATCCCAGACCGACCTCGCGTTGCTGCGACCACAGCCAGACATGTTACCGCCCCACCTCGCGGCTGACACGAACAGCGCGTCGCCACCTCCAGAACGCGGCTCAGAACGTAAACGCGCAAGCTCTCGAGCACCGTCCGAACAACGCGCTCCCAAACGCGTCAAGTCGATGCCGGCGCTCACGGTCCGCATTCCACCTGTGGACCATGCTAGCTGCGTCCCATGCACGGCCACTGGCACCGGTCATGCTCAGGCTAGCGTTGCCACTGCGACCGTCAACGAGCTGGCGCTCTCCGCCACTGTGGCGCGCCTTTTCATGAAAGTACACGTGCAATGCGCACACGATGCCGTGCCAGGAGAGGACGAGGACGGATGCTCGGATATGGAGCTCGAGACCCCGCCGGAGGAAATTGACAGCGCCAGCGCCGGACTCGACGCCAGCTTCACGCCGTTTTCAGAATCAACGCCTTTCTCAGGTGTCGTGTCATATGACAGCAACGTGGACTCATCCGTCGAGCAAAGCACCTCGTTGGACGACGACGAACTGATGTCCCCGCTCACGCCGCTCACATCGCTTCGCACGTCCCCATCTCCATCTGCATCGACGTCTAAAGTTGAAGTGCAATCGGGATATAAAGTGCCTGGGAGCCGTGCAACTGTAAGCTTACAATCCTCATGCGCTTGACTGACTGATCACTTATTGAATCGAACCTCACAGAACAAGCAGGAAACCAACACTATCCTGTCGTCTCTTCTTCGCCACACCATTCGCTCTCGAGTGACGACAGAGACTCGCAAGACGTACCATCTACCCTCAGGCACTTTTAAGACCCCAGGCGACTACTGGAGCCGGGATCCCACTTCCTCTGAACATGCCATAAGTACTGCGAACGATGGAGGGCGGCAAGAACAAAACAAACATATGTTCCCGAGGACTTCCTGATACATGTAGGTGTATGCTGTTTAGACTTTGGACGCACCCTCGATGGGTGCTCGGATCCTGGTGTCTCTGACCGTTGATCTTACTGCTATAATCATAATTTCGTAGTCGTACTTAGAAGTTAGTCGTACATTAAATTTCTTCGTCTCGGCTAGCATTAACATATCACTGCGTAATTCATTTATACCATGGTCCATGTTTTTTATCATCTGCAGGCCCTCTTGGGGCCATATTTTATAGCCGACGTTTTCTGCTTTAAAAGGCACAAGGCGCATCAATTCATTATGGCGCTTGGGCTTGTCACATCTCCGCCCTGCAGGACGGGGGAGTCAGACTTTTGCCTTTTCATGTAGCGCCCACATGCATGAACAAGCACCATCACACGCGAAAAGTTCGACATTCGAGGAGGTTTTGCTAGCCGCCGTGCCAGTGCTACAGGACCATGAGCAAGATATTCAAGCCGGCGAAGAGAGCCAAGGCTTTTGCTGCTCGTCGAAAATTCGCGCAGACCCGATGCATAGCTCTACCATCTCCGTAACCTTAGCTTGTCCCGACCGTTCTACTCCCTCCACCGGTGGCGGAGCGTGCCGTGCTCCGATTCCGCTGAGGGAACTGCGACGAGGAGCGCGATACCGAGGATCCACCCAGACTTGCACTCTACATCATTCTGTATGAACTGCAATCTTGTTACTGAATAATGATTTGTGGATTCCTACACGCGGAATCTTGCGGCGATCTATTATACAGGGACACTTCCTGGGAACGAACGAGGTCCAAGAAGATGTCCTTTGAAGATCGAGCCCTGGCTGCCAAATTGCGGACAATCTCCGAGATTACGTTCAAGAAACAGGGACCATACTGCTACACGAAACGCTTGGGTTCTTTAGAAACACGAGTTGCAATCAGGCTGTTCTTGGGGATCCGGGCTGCATCATATTGTGTTCGAAGCTACGGCAACTGCATCGCGTACACCTAGTCAGCATTCATCTTCCTCTAAGTAGAAACAAGTTAACCTTTATTCAGGGACATCGCTATCGGCGTTGAGCTCGTTGCCGAGCTTCTTCTTTGCGGCTTTCGAGAGCCAATTCCACTCCACAAATTCAGGGGTGATCGTCAAGCCAACATCGGCTCCGACCTTGAGAGCGCAGAGTTGAGAGAATTTCATGTTGTAACCGAAGAATTTGGAGGGGAGGGAGTACGCGTAAGACGCCATGGTGACTTGCAGATGGTTCATCTTGCGCATTTCGGTCGTTTGGTCCTCAGGCGGACCGAGAGCAAATCGGTCGGCCAGATCCCTGGTCATCTGCGCACGGTACGCAAGCTTCGCTTTCAGAGTTACAGCAGTCTTCTGGGACTTGACCCACGCTTGCTCCTCGCTTCTCCGCAGGGTCCATTCTTTGTAGCGTTCCTGAACGAAGTCTTTCACGACAGGCAGCTCCTCTCTGTAGTAGGGATGACTCTCGGCAGCACGGTACGGTTGAAGTAGGCGTTCATCGCGATAGCTGTCGTTTGAGTGTGGGATGTCGTCCCAGCGTCGGAGCAGCTCGTTGATCTTAGCCTCGCACTTGTCGTACAACACTTCCAGAATGAATGGACCGAGGTGTTTGGGGCGACGCGCAACGTTGTCCGGTTCGACGTCCCACTCCCCTTTGTCTAGGCATTGTGGAAGATGCTTGCCGCGATGGGCTCGGGGGCGAGCCTTTTGTAGAATCTGGAAAATGGGTGCGAGAGCACCGGCCTCAGTCCGCGGTTCAATATCGAACAAGGACTAGTATTGTACCTGGAAAATGGGTGCGAGAGCAC